>JAJKFI010000086.1:1452377-1470673 GCA_029204185.1 Lerista edwardsae
GAGAGAGAGAGAGAGAGAGAGAGAGAGAGAGAGAGAGAGAGAGAGAGTCTCCAGTAAATGGACTTTCTGTAATCTTGTTTGGAACATCTGGCCCATAGTAGGAGGGGTGGTCTCAAAGAGAACTTGTGATCTTGCCACATTTGTAATTTCTCTTTCTTGAAACTATTGGTATTAATGCAACAGGATGGTCTCAGATGAATTTCTGTTGTTTTATAGCACCATCCAATATGGGTTTACTCAGAAGGAAGTCACATTGTGTCCAGTGGGGCTTACTCCCTGGAACAGTGATAGTGAACCTATGACACATGTGTCAAAGGTGACACACCGCAACGTTTGGGGTGACACACCAGCAATCACCAATACCTGACAAAAACTGAATTTTTTTTACTCATTTTTCATGTTTGTAATTATTTGATTACAAATAATCGGTCAATCCTCCAGAAAGTCAAGCCTGATTGCTCCCTGGAAGGACAAATCCTGAAGCTGAAGCTCAAGTGCTTTGGCCACCTCATGAGAAGAGAGGACTCTTTAGAAAAGACCCTCATGCTGGGAAAGATTGAAGGCAAAAGGAGAAGGGGGCGGCAGAGGATGAGATGGTTAGATGGTGTCACCGAAGCGATGAACATGAAACTGGGCGAACTCCGGAAGCTAGTGGAGGACAAGGAGGCCTGGCGTGCTGTGGTCCATGGGGTCGCGAAGAGTCGGACACGACTTAGTGACTGAACAACAAAAAATTATTTGATGTTTCTTTATATAATGCATTACACCACATATGATTGGACTGTATTTTTGTTTAAATAAATGAATGAATAAATAAATGAATAATAAGAATTGTTTCTCTTTTATTTGGGAGGGGGGGTTGACCCACCAGCAGCGTCAAGTTAAGCATTTTCCTACGTTTTGACACACTGAGCCCAAAAGGTTCACCAGCACTGCCCTAGAAAGTGTGTTTTGAATTGCAGCCCAAGATGAATTCATATTTTGTGTTTTCCCCCATGTGATGTTCTAGTATATGCCAAGCAACCTTAAAAGTAGCACTTTTAAGAGTTGACTAGGAAATCAATATTTTGAATGAATTTTGAATGTATGTATTTTTAGCCTTCAAATTATGTCTGTGCCATAAGTAGCCAATGGATATCACACATTCTTAATGGTGTCCCCTGGAAAGCAGGGGACACCCCCCCCCATCCCACCACCACCAGCCGCCGCCAAACATCTGTTTCTGCCCCTCCTCCAAAAAGAGCCAGCAATACCTTGCTCTCCAAGATATGGGCAAAGTGGAGGCCACCACCTGGAATTCTGGCACCACAGGAGGTTGCCTAGTTTGCCTCTATAATTACGCCCCACCTAATTTATGATAACATTAAAATAGTCTTAATTCTACTATTTGTGTCCTGCAAAACAAAAAGGAGGGGGCTTTTATGGTGGCTACCTACAAGTCAAATGACCATATACAACACTGTATAAAATATTGCTCAGTTTTTCCCCCTCGTGTGCTCCTCTGAAGGATCCAAATAACACTATCCACCACTGAGACCCCAAGAACAGGAAGGATGCAGGCTTAGTACAGCAGGAAAAGATCAATAAAATGCTAAAACAGGATGGAATTCCAAGAAGTGGTTCTCCTCCCCCTTTTCCTACGCTCTCATTGCTGTCATGCATTTTAATACTTCTATAAAGCTTGCATTAAAAATAACCACCCAGAGTTGTCAGGTTGAGCACCCAGGTTGCAACTCAGAGTCAATGTCTATTTCTGCCTCCATCTTCCCTCCTAGTGTTATGCACACAAAGCAATGACAGCATCTCCTTTATTTTGTATGCTGGTGTTTCTGTTATTACCCATGTTAATACCCACAATATTACCAGGATTTCATTAGATCCTGGTGACTATGAACCACAGTTTGGCTCATTCAACTTTATTCCATTAACAATACTGAAGCTCTCAAGCCCAGGTTGCAGTAGTGTCCACACTCCTTTTCTTCCAAGAACACTTTCTAGTACATTGCCAAAGAAATCCTGAGCTTCTGTCACTGAATCCTATCTGCTGCAGAGAATTCTGGAGCATTTTCTGCAGCACACTGGCCAGGCCTTTTGGGCCTCACCATTACTTCGCAAGAACCACTTCCCAGAAGAAGAAGGCAAGTAAGTGAGCAGGTGTTTCAGCCACAGTTAGCTGCTGACCTTCCTCACTACTAACTTGACCATTCTCAGCAAGGGGCTGGCAACAGTGAGGGGGAGTAGTCAGCAGTGGCAGACCCCTACACTGGGAAATGGCTATCTGTAGGTGTCCAACTGTGCTGATCCCTAATGCTACACACAGGGTCAGCTCAAGACTTCCTGGCACCTGATGCAGTGGAAGAAATGAAGCCTCCTCTTACCTGGTGATGTTCCAGCTTCTACTTCTCACACTCTCTGGATTGGAAAAGAAAGGAGGACACAGAGAGGCAGCTACCTATAGGCAGCGGTGTTATGCTGCCGGAACGCTGGGTGGGACATCCGGGTGATTGATAGCCTGCCCGTCGCGTTCCGGAGCGTTACGCCATTTGCGTAACAAATTATGCCGCTTGCATAACTAATTACGCCGCTTGCATACGTTACGCAAACGGCGTAACGCTGCAGAACGTGACAGGCGGGCTGTCGATCACCCGGATGTCCCGCCCAGCGTTCCGGCAGCATAACACCGCTGCCTATAGGGCAGGGGGGGCGGAGTGCCCCAGGTGCCATCCTCAGAGGGATGTCACCACTGAACCCCAAATTTCAAAAATTGCACGTTTATGGAATACTGCCATCATGCTGTATACTGTTGGATGCAGAATTTCATGCAAAATTCAGTGGAAAAATCTGGAGTGTAATATCTTCATTCTAGCAAAACCTATGGCCAAAAAAACAAACCAAAAAAACCAAAACCAAAATGCAAATGTCTTATGCAGGGGTATCAAAACATACAGCCTGCAGGCCTGAATGATGAATCTATGAATTTTGTCAGGAGGGAAGGTGTCAAAAATTTATGGGCCCTGGGTGCCAAATGACCTAGCTATGCCACTGCAGAGGGGCAGTATGGAGGAGAAGAGGGTAGTGGGCTGGTGTGTCTCCTATTCCACTCTTTATTTTCCAGCCAAGGGAGTGGAACAAGGAGCAGTAAAGGTGAGTAGATAGATGCAGTTAAGTGTCCTGGACCAATCTGCAGCCTGAGGTGGCCACCTTAGCTCGCTTCATGGATGGGCCCACCCTGGCTAGACCTGCACATTGATCTCCAATGTATTCTAGGTTGTGTTTTTTTCTTCATTCATTGGAATAGGAAGGGACCTGTCATGTGGGAAATATAAGAATACAAGCCCTGCTGGATCAGGCCAAAGGCCCATCTAGTCCAGCTTCCTGTATTTCACAGTGGCCCACCAGATGCCTCAGGAGGCACACGAGAGAACAAAATTAAATACTGGTATCCTGTTGTCACTCCCTTGCAACTGGCATTCAGAGGTAGCCTCCTTCTAAAACTAGAATGACGCTGTGTAGAATCTTTGCAAGTGGTAGAGAAGCAGGAGACAGAAGCCAGCAGCTCCCCTTTTCTTACATGCAGGCTTTCATATCTCATATGGTTTTTATATTTTTATATTCTTTGTTAGGCTCCATGGGGCTGGCTGTTTAAATTTTACATTTTAATTATTTCAATTACTGTTTTAACTATTGTTTTTAACTGTCAAATATTGTGTTTTTATTGTACTTTAGATGTTGTAAGCCACCTTGGGTGCCTTCAGGCAGAAAGGCGGGGTATAAAATAAATAAATAAATAAATAAATAAATAAATAAATAAATTCATCCACTTGACTTTATCGCTTTGTATTGCTCTTTCAGTCTTTTTCAATTATAACCCCATATCTCGGGATGGGTTTTTTGGTGATATGTTTTCCAAAATTTCAAATTGCAAATTTCAAAATAGCAAATTGCGGTGTTATGTGTTTTTATCCAAATTCTTATTCAAAATTGTACAAATGACGCAAACCACAATAATCAATATTAATTATTGCTACTATTATTGCTAATATTAATTAGGTGCTTCATCATGGTTCCCTTTCTTTTCTTTAACAGTCTGATTCTGGAGGAAAAAAAGACAAATGTCTTTTGGTTAACATCCAAAAATATTGCTTTATTGAAGTAATACAAGTGCAATATTCTGAAAACTGCAGACAGGATATTCAGAGCATAGTCAAGTATTGCAACAGTGGTTTCCAACCCTTTTTTCCCCAATGGGACTCACTGTTAAAAACAACACTCTTAAAAGATCTTCTATTTTGCAAAGCTCAATAAAAGATGTATACCCACTTACAAACTTAGAAAACATGATTTGGAAGGAGATGGGTGTGGAAGTGTGGAGAGGTTGCTTGCTTCACCTCCTGTAGATTTACAATTTACACTCTGGCTACAATCCTATACATGTATCCTTAATCTCGCTGCTGTATGTTCTCAGACTCAAGTTCAGGGGAACTCTACTGCGGGGATCCTTGGCGGGATGGGGGGAACTCTCCCTTCCCCCTTCTGCTACACATCCGCATACCCTCCAGCTTGATCTGAAAGCTTTATCTTTGCTTTATCAGGCTGGCTGCCTTACTGAAATTACTTCCTCAAAAGGAAGCAAAGGTGGTGTTATTTCGTTAAGGGCTTTTTCGTATGTTGATGTGAATATCCTGTTCTGTCACAATTTGAATGGAAATCGGTTTTATTTTGCGTTCTGTGTTGATCAATAAAAAAAACCCATCCCTACCCATTTCTAATTTAATTCACGTGATTTCATCCATTTTCATCCAACCTTCAATGACATTTGTCAGTATTACGTTTATTTTTCTTTTATTTCTGTTGATTTAGATTTTGCACTCATTTGCAGGGCCTGATCCCAAAGCCAGGGGCAGATCTAAGGGAGGGCAAAGCTCTTTTGCAAGAAGCCTTACCTTGCAGTGGAAATCACTCCTCTCCTGCACCGTTTTAGCCAATCCTCACAGGGAAACGCAACATCTTGGCATTGCTTACTGGCTACAGCAGCAAGGGAGAGGAGGGATTTACATGACAGGGTAAGGCTTCTTGCAACACTTAGAGCTGTGCCCTCCCTGTAGATCTGCCTCTGCCCGATGTTGCATCTCTCCAAGACTTATGCCCAGGTGGCATTGGAGAGGACCCCAAGTGTGGAGGGCTCTCACGCCAACACCTGGCAAGTTCAGCAGAGTAAACAGCTCAATTGCGCAGGAGAAACTGCCTCCGTAGTCGGCTCGGCGAGGCTTCACTGACTTCCGCTAAGAAAGGCACCACACAAGGTCTTTGCTTAGATAAGAACTGTATTCAGCAAGCGTAGTCAAGTTTCCAGGCAAAGGGTCACATTCCATAGGTATCAGTCAGGAAAACCACAGCAGATCTTTGCAGTCAAACGGACAGCATTCCCCTCCTATCAACCCACACTTAGCACTGGGAACCTGTCCCCTTATATACTTGTGTTGAGTCCTGAACACCAATCAGAGCTCGAGGTGACCATGGACTCTGTGGTCTGATGCACGTCCACCTTAGACACAGCTGTAGCTCATTTGTAATTAACTTGCACTCAGGTGCCTTGGCCTGGTGCCATGAGCTACTGCACACAGAGAAAAGCCTGGTTCAGCTTTACCACTTCTCTGTATACCATGACACCCCTCCCTTTTCTCTGGGGTACATGTGGCTAATTGTTATTCTTTTTCCCTTTCTTTAGCCCACTTAACACATTCCTTATCTCTGGACACATACAAGTCTCTACACACTACAGGAATGGTTATACATTTTACATGGTTTACATAAACATAGGGAGAATACACACTGGTTTAACTCATTCTCTATCCATGGTTAAACAAACACTGTTATATTGATTGCAGACAGATATCCCACTTGTACAGCTAGCAGTATACCTTACACCAACCCCTTTTATTTCTCTTTGGGCTATTTACTTTCCTTCATTTCACTTCAGCTAGCTTGTGGTGTCTGCACTGGTATTCTCTCTCTTTCACTGTCCTGTTCTATTTTCTTTGTTTGGGACATGTTATTGGCACTTCTTTACAGGACCATGATGCTGTTCCAACACACACAATGCATCACTACTTTGATGAATGCTTGCCAATATCCTCATGGCACACACACACACACACACACCAGTGCTCAACATTGTTACACAATCACTCAGGTTGTTTCTTTCATATTTGCTACCTGATGTTAGCTTAAACACTGTGTGCCATTTACAAGCTTGGGTGAAGTAAAACTATTTCTCTTCACTCCCACACGCCACACGCAGTTGTGGACATCTTTTCTGAGGCTTTAAGGCTTCTATTCACTGTTACTTGCCTCTTTTTACCTCAGCCTGTGCTGCTCAAATTACAGCAGCTCTAGGGAGACTTTTATTTTGAACTTTCCTCCCTTACACGTGTGCAAATTCCGTGCACACTGCCTGATTGTATTTTCCGGCCCCTCCACACTATGAGTTTCTTTTCGGGCCTCACTGGCTGATGAAAACTTTTGTTCAGCCTTGGAGACATAACACGTCTCCCACTTGTTAGCGCACAAACACCCTTGCGCATATCATCCCAGACCCTGGAAGGTATCTTGCTTCCTGATTAGCTTTACACAAACTACTGTTTTGGTCTGGAAGCCACTCTACATTAAGTTGATTCAACTACATGAACAAGCCTATAGGCAAACACCCTTTTTTTTTTTTTTGGAAGATCACTGCACAGAACTTCCCCTCCTTCCTGGTAAATTATTGGCACCTTTCTCACCCAGATTACTAAACCGTAGGAGATAATTTCTATTTGTTAACTCTCCTTACACAGGCACTGTAGCATTACACTCTGCACATCCTCCATGGTAGTCTTGCCAATATTGCCCTTATGTGCTGTCCCTTTTTCACATCACTCATTCGCAAGCATCGGCAATCAACACAATTTTAGTCATGCCTCAGTGAATCAATACATCAACACACATGCAAGTACCTTCTAGCTTGCCTATTCCCTTAGGTCGGAACATTTGAGTTCTCTCAAGGGCTGTCAAGTCCCTATCTACACTGAGAGATATCTACACCATTTGTCACCACTACCTTCATGGCATTTTTTTTCTTTGCGCCATGACGGAAACATATGGCTGTTAATTAAGGCATCTTCTTATATTTGTTACTGTTGACTTTGTTTGCCTTGTCCTACCAGTCGGGTTACTTTTTCCTTTTCACCCTGGGTGGTCCCATGCTGCTATGGGTGAATGGTCCTTTTCCAGTTTCCTTTCCACTGTATTTAGTACTACTGGCACCCCTTCTGCATGTAGTGGCCCTTTTTCCCCTTGTCATCCACTGGTGGACAGTCCTGTACCTTAGCTCCCTGTGCACAACCGCCTGCACTAACTAGGAACTGGACACAGGTTACCTCAAGGCTTGCGCTGCCTAGCTGGGGTTACCTTACTCAGGACTAACCTCCTAGCTTCATTTTTACATAGCTGATTCACTTCACTATACACAATCAATTGCTTGCAACTCGACAGCACCTACCATTGGATTATTTGTCACTCCCCACCCTGTGTGCTTAACACTTTTTCCTGCACACTCTTGGGGTTTTACCACATGACTCTCCTGTTTGTTTGCTACTACTCACAGCCTGTAACTATTGCTGTTTACATGTTTACAGCACATCACATTGGTACCAATTCTCTATTCACACTGCATAAGCATCCACAAGGCTTATGTTCACTGGTCATTGGTTATGCCTGTTAGTAGACCTTTAACTCTCTGTGCCTACTCTGGCTAACTGACCACATCAATATTTGTTGCACCAGGAATTGCCTAGCTTTTGTGGAGTTTCCTTAAGGTCTGCTTTTTCTGCTGCTTTGTTAAATTTACTTTCTCTTCTCCTATTTGCCCCCTCCCTCCGAAGCCTTTATCCACACAGGCTGGTTAATCAATACTGGGAGGTGCAGAGCTTGCTGGCTTTTACTTGTTTTGCTTTTTCCGGGAACGAAGCACTCTGGGTCTCAATTGCACTACCCACTAAGCTTCCCTTCTCAGTTCCCCACTTTCCAGCAACTTCAGGGTTAAATTCCTTCCCTTGTTCCGCTTGAGGAAAGCAGCATTCCTCAGCTATCTCTTGCAAATAGGACTGGCTGCATCTCATCAGCCCTACCAAATTTTCACGCACGTTTTCTGTGCAGCAATTCTTGGGCAAAAACGTAGCCCCCCGCTCCCTGGGGACCCCCCAGTGCTGCTCCTGCCACTGGGTTGGCGCTGACTCCCTCAGGCTCGGGTGTCTAGCACTGCTCTCCCTCTTGGGAACAAACGTACGCTCTCTCACGGGCACAAACACCAACGCTGTTCGCCTTTTAGACGGCATCCCCCTACTGCCTTGTTCATGCCCCTCCAGCACGAGCACAAACACACTCCCGGCTCCTATTACCTGGGCGTCTCTGCACTTAACACACATTGGCAGCTTAAGTATACACATACAGGGGGTAATCATGTTAAACGTTATTGTGCCCACACCACCCTCCTCACAAGCCCCAAATCTCACAGCTTGCAACACAGGTGCAACTTTCGCTGGTCTCAGAGATGGGGTGAGGGCTGGAATTTTCCTGCGAAGCACGGCTCGCCTCTGGGCGCCCCACACCGCCTTGTGCTTGACTGGCGTGGTCCCAGGAATCACCCGCTGCGCGCTGTTGGTCGTCCTCTTCCTGCGCTTTTTCCAGGCTGGGACACGCGCTTTTACGGAGCCTTGGCATCGCTCGCTCCTCTGCATCACTGCTCTTGAGCCGATGCGTGTTGGTTGCCATGTGCGCCTCCCGCTGGGCTCCATCATGTCGGCTTGGCCCCTGCTTGCTGCACGGCTCTCTCCTCGCTCATGCAGCCACGAGCCCATCACAGCCCTACATGCCAAACATGCCCAGCTGCGAAAACTAAGCCTTTTGTTGTGGCCTTTCCCAGGCGCAAATTCACACTCCCATGGCGCTTCCTCAGCTCCGCCGCCGAGGGTCGAGGAAGGGTTGTTTTTCTCTCCCATCCTCCCGAGGGGTTCTCCTTGTTTTTCCCGCTCCTGAGGCGTCCCCTCCCGGAGCAGTGCTGTCCTGCTGGTGGTGGGTCGTTGTAGCATGCTCCTGTAACTTGACACCGTCTTTGAGGTTTCCAGCTGGGCTGTCTCTCCGGTCACAGCTCCCCAGCTCCTCCCTGGCTTCTGGGACTGCAGGCAGATTCCCATCACAGCCTGCTCCCGGCTTGCAGCTCTTGCAACACTCAGCATAAGGATCTGGAACTCTTTACATGCTCTGGAGCTCTGTCGCTTGCATTCTCGCCTGCCGCCTGTAGGGGGCGCCACTGGGCCCATAACCTGTCACGTCTCTCCAAGACTTATGCCCAGGTGGCATTGGAGAGGACCCCAAGTGTGGAGGGCTCTCATGCCAACACCTGGCATGCAGCCACCTGTACTGCTGACTAAAAATGTTGCGAACATGCCGTAAGGCACATTTGTGACACTGTGGGAGGAGGGAGCCCTGGCCCTTGGCTGGTGCTAGTTAGCTGCTGACCCTCCAGCAGTGCCGGCGACTGATAAATGCATTCAGGAGGAGAGGCAGAGAGAGGGTGGGACTGGGTGGGGCAGGGGAGGATTGGGCACACCCGGGTGGTGGGACCCAGTGGCAGAAGCTACCGCTGGATCCTTTGCCCCACTTTGGGTCAGGCAGCCCGGCATGGAGTTGCTCAAGTTTCCACCAGCAAAATAGCCAGTGGAGACTCGAAGAGTCCCATGGGGGAGGGCTGGGGCTTTTCCAGAGGGAAGGGGATCAATGTTCCCTTCTCCCAAAGAGACCCTGACAGCTGTTGTGGATCCCATGAGATGCAGCGGTTACCATTTTGCAATAGCTGCTCCTATGGGAGCTGGGCAGCTCAGGTTTGGGCTCAGGGTTATTTACGTTTTTCAATGGGGCAAAATAAATGTGCATGCTAAATAAGGCAATGCTTTGACTTTCATCCATTTTTGACTTTCATCCATGCTCCAGTCTCTAACCGAGGGCCCAATCCAGAACTGCCCAACCACTCAGGAATGCAGCGGTAGCCAGGCGGCTACTGTTGCATCCTGCAGTAGCCAGGCAGCAGCAGTAGGCGCCACAGAGAAAGGGGACATTCATCCCCTTTCCCCGCAGTGAGGGCGCAGGGTGGGCAATGGGTCTACTTGCTCCTGCGCCAGCATCTCAGCTGGCACAGAAGTGAGGGCCTCCAAGTAAGGCCATGCGGTCTGACTCGGAGGTCGGCAAGATATTGCCCCTCCCCAAAAACTACCGCCAAAGTACTAAAGTGGTTGTTGGACATGGAATGCTAATAATGTAAAGGGGTTCTTGGTGGGTACTAAAATAAATACTGCTTATACAGTATACTGTTTTTAACAAAAAAAAATTGGAGCTTTAATTGCACCAAGAAAATATTGACCAAATATTGGACTGGAGAGTAAAGTTGCCAAATTAGTGAAGGGGGTGGAATATAACCGATCTGGTTTTTGTTTGGTTTTGAATCAGTTGCCAGAAAAATAAGGAACAAGGCTGGCTAGTGTTTGATTTTTTTTTCTGCGTCTTTTGAAAGCATTGTCTACTGCCAAAAAAATGTTCAGCTCTGTCCCCAGACCTGCCCAAGTACTAGATTTTTTGTTTCAAATACTGGCAACCATATACAACCATACTGAGATATATACCAACCATACTGATGCTGTTCCTATAGCTGAGTATTATCTCTGATGACTAGTCTACCTGGACGATCACAGAACAGGCTGTCCAAGAGATCAGAAAATATGGTGAATGAATGCTTAGGGATCTCTGCCACGTACTCTGTTATGCTTTCGCTGGTTTGCTGATCACACTTTGTAAGAAAAAAAACCCTGTGGACGATAACAGATGGGCTTCGGCAAAAATGTGCCTTCAGCAGAACCACAAGCTCAGCATAGGTCTTAGGGCAAAACTAGACATGACTTTAATAACATTATTAGCCTGCTTGGCTTGTTCCCCGCTGTAAATAGGTGTGGGGGGGGAGTCACAATGACAATCTGGCTATGAATATGTGAGAAGAACATCATACACCAGACTTCTCTTAAAGTGCAGTCCTAACCTGGAGTTAGGCCAGCAAAGTTTCGCTGGCACAAGGGCCACCGAAAAGCACGTATGGACCACTCTCGGAGTCAGTGAGGCCGGAACGCAGACATGGCCCTTGTGCCAGCCAAACTTTGCTGGCTTAACTATGCCAGCCTAACTTCAGGTTAGGATTGTGCCCTTAATAATGTATTTGTTTACAACTGTCTGGAAAAACTCAGAGTAGATTCAAATACTCACACAGATATCTGCAGGAAATGTGAAATGGTTCCCTTCTGTTCTGTCTCATCCTAAGGCCTTGCCTCTTCACAAGGCAATATACAATATCCATGCAGAAAATTCATCATTTTTGAAGTGACCAGTGGTGTCATCTACAAACAAGGAGAGGGAACGCTGGGCGGGACTTACGCTTTGATTGGCAGCCCATCCATTGCATTCCGCCACCCACCCGCCCGCCGCGTGGGGTGCCCGCAGTTGGCGCATCCCACCGCTGCTTGCCCAGGCACCTGGCGCGTGCCCCCCCCGGCCAGCCGGCGCCCCCTCCGAGGCCAGGGCAGCGCGGGCAGGCGGTGGAACGCAACGGATGGGCAGCCAATCAGAGCGTAAGTCCCGCCCAGCGTTCCCTCTCCTTGTTTGTAGATGACATCACTGGAAGTGACCCTAAGAAACTGGTCCAAGAAAGAAATACAGAAGTATACTTATGTTTAAGTATTAACTACTGCTGTTCTTTTAATCACAGTCAAATGTGTAGAAATTTATTAGGCCTAGTTTTTCCAAACATAAAGGAGTGGAAAAAGCATCACCCACTAAATGTCAGCATGCCACAATACTGTTAGTCACATGAGCAAGGCCAGTAAAACCCTCGGCAATCTTAGTGTTAAATACTGCACCGATACACAATGACTATAGGGAGCTTTTCCTTATTCACACCTGTGGAGGTTCCTGTACCTTTAAGAGAGGCATGGCAAGCAAAATTCTACCAGCTGCAGTTTCGCTCATCACTGCCACACACTAATGGGAAGGGACACATGTGGCAAAAAGTGTTACTGTTCTGTGCAACATGTCTCAGCACAGGGGCTCAGTCAAGTCAGGACTTGTACACACGAAGGAGGGAGGAGGCTGTAGATAGGGGAGAGGAGGTGGGTTTTTTTAAGGTGCTTTGAACTAATAAGCAAATTTCCTACTCAGGATTGTAGGCAGGATCAATCCTACAGGTTCTCTTTGTAGAGACTGCTATTATTTCTATCCTGCAACTCAGGGCAATGTAAAAAGTAATTCCCCCCCCCCTTAGGTAGGTTCAGGGTGACCAGGTGCAATGGAGGACAGAATGCCCATTCCTTTAATCATTGTACAGTATAGAAGAGGGAATGTTGGCAGGTGAAGCTTAACACAGAAGGGTTTAAAAGGCTGCCTCTGCCAAAATTACCTCTTCTTTAATTTTACAAGGCTTAAAGGTATAGGCACCCCATTGTAACTGGTCACCCTGGGTAAGTTAGACTGATAGTGATTCCCAAAGGTCACTGTTATTGCTGAGCAAGCACTTGAACCTGCTTTTTCCGGTCAAGTCTCACAACACTCTTATCCACAGATATGACAGAATGGGGCTCCCTTAAAGGCACAGGAGGAGGCTTTCTTTCTCTTTCCCATTGGCGGTCCAACAGCTGGGCTATGGTCCACAAGTAGCTCAAGGTCTAGTCTCAGCCAGGCAAATGCATGCCTTTCAAGGAGATATTTTTGGACAAGGGACGTGCTTGTGGCAAACATTCTCTCAGATGTATGATTACGTTGGAATTCGGCATCAAATCTTTCAATCTTTCCAAATGCAAAACTGAATTTTAAATGTATGCCAGAATTTCAGTGTATGCAGGTGTAGAATGCCTGACCCATGTAAGGCTGCAGTCCTATTCACGCTTACCTGAGATAAAGTCCCATTGAACTCAATCAGACTTTCTTCACACGTGTGGGATTGTGCTGTTAGCCTTGGTTAGCTCCCTAAGAGCTCCCATTCATTCATCACAGCTCCCTACTAGAACGTGATCTTCAGGGCCAACTGGAGCAACAGCAGGGAGGGACCTGCTGGGGATGAAGCAAGATTCTGCTGTCTGGAGCCAGGAAGGAAGCAGGAATACGATAGACTCAGGTGGTGAGTCAAAACAAACTTGCATGAAGCAGGGAGAGCAACTCTGGATGGCAATTCCTGTCCTGCAGCTAATTACCTAAATGGACACAGGCTGTTGAGAGACAGTCTCTATTCCCTAATAGAATTTGCCTCAAGTGCAATTTAATTTTCTCTGAGGTTTTCCACCATTGCCCCCTCCTCCCCTTCCCCACAGACCCACACAGAGAGTCACTTTCTCAACACTACACTGTAGGGATCACAGCACCTTCTCTGCAGGGAGCCCCAACACCCTTTATCTCTTCCTCTTTTGTCTTTAGGTGCCTTTAAGTTTGGGACTCCACCCCCCATTTATTTTTTACCATTATTTCTCCTAAAGGCCCGACCCAAGGGATGGAGAGAGATTAGATATCAGACAGTGGGTAGAGTCCAGATGTGTTTCATTATTTTCAGGTTAGGTAAACTTCTTCAACGTGTCTTGAAATGAGAGACCTGTCTTCTTTTTAGCTCTGGTAAGTACAGCCATTCTTATCTCTCTGTAAATCCTTAAGGGTATCATCCACCAAGCAGTTCTCCTGCACAAGCCCTATTGAAATGAATGGGAGCGCTTCAGGGACAGAGTATAGTAGTGCTTTTGTGCAGTGCTTTTTCTGAGGCTTGGATAGGAGTCTCCTGAGGGATTGAGCCCCATGTTTCCATTGGCCTTTAATGGCCGTCCTTAAATAGTCCTCTTTAAATCGGCATCCATTGTAGAGTGCAGAACTGTAACATTTGCTTTCTGTTTGATGAAATCTAAAATCCTAAATATATCCTTGTAATTGTAGACTTAAAAAGAACAAGCTGAATATTTAGAGACTTTTGAGTTTTGCAATTCAGGATGCAGTAGCACTCATGAACAGTAGAGTGTAATTTTGTATGGAAGGGCCAGAATATATAAGTTTCTGTACTTCCAGGCAGACTTGGTTTAATTTGTTTTTGTTCTTATGGTAATTCTATATTCCACGCCTTTCAGTCATTAGTTTGTACAGTTTTCTTAAATCAAAAGAAACATCTTTAAGCGAAGTGTTGTAATGATTCTGCCAGTTGCTGAGTGATACTGCTGTCAAGTTCTTCTGTGTATCTGTCAGAGTTGGCATGAGGTTTGGTGTGGCTTAGGACAGTGCTGTTTGGAAGAATGTGCCAATGGTCATTGGCCAAAGCTGGAAAGACATCTATGAACTATAGCAACAGTCATCTTTTAATGGACAATAATGAATTAAAGTCTGACTAATGGAGAAGGATACTGTATTCTGGTTAGTACCGAATCTACATACAGTCACATTTTGTATTCCATTCTTCCTCCACGGAACAGGAGTACTCCCATTTTACCTTCGCAACAATTGAATAAGAGAGAGAGTAGGCTGACTGATGGCAACATACTCAAGGCCGCTTGCTGAGCTTCAGCTATATAGGTGGCAGTCATATCTGATCTGTATCTTACACCCTGTGAACTATACTGGCCTTCAGCACTATGTAGTAGTGCAAATTTCTCTAGATGATCACATTAATGAGCCTTAGCTATCAAAACAAGAAGATGGGGTTCCACTTCCACTAGGACAAACAAGGCCTTTTGGGTTGCTAGATTAATTCTTATGGGATACAGTGTTTTGATTTGCATGAAGGCAAAGCATTGCTAAATGTGGCTTTTCTTGTCATAGTGTGGCAGGGTTGGAAGAAGCATTGCCTGTCAAAAGATCTCTCTTGTGTACCTGCTAAAATGAAAAAGCCCAGTAACTCACCTAATAGCAAGTTTAGTCTTGCTTCTTCTGTTAAGTATGGAAAATCCCTTTTAAATAAAATTTAGATGAACTAAATTCACAGTGGGAATACATAGGTATTCCCATACAGTAGGGCTGTATCCTGTACCTATTTATCTGGAAGTAAATTTCATTGAATTCATTAGGATTTACTTCTGAGTAGGTATGCATAGAATTGTGCTGTAAAGTATTTTCTAAAAAGGATGAATTATTGTGGCCAAAATAATTCTTAAAGTTTGAGGACGTTTATGTATGTTTTCCAGATCTTGCTGACTTGCACTCAGAGGCGTTTCTACAGGGATGGCTAAGCTCTAAATGTTGCAAGAAGCCTTACCCTGTCATGTAAATCCCTCCTCTCCCTTGCTGCTGTAGCCAGTAAGCAACACCAAGATGTTGCTGTTCCCTGTGAGGATTGGCTAAAACGGTGCAGGAGAGGAGTGATTTCCACTGCAAGGTAAGGCTTCTTGCAAAACTTGGAGCTTTGCCATCCCTGTAGAAACGCCACTGCTTGCACTGACTGGATATGATTGAATGACTATGTCACATTAGGGAAGGATAGGGTGGGGAGACTGGGAGTGAGTAGTTCTGTCACATTTTTTCTTCTCGTGTATTTTTAAATGCCCAACTTGCTCATCTTATTCTTCAGGGTCTAATAAATGCTGGATCTCTTGTGAGTACTTAAAAGTACCTTGGAACTAAGTAGGATGGACTTCTGAGTAAACCTGCATAGGATTGTACTGTAGGTAAAACAGATCATAGTCTTGAAGGCAAAAATGCTTTAGAAGGCTGAAATATTGGCAGTTTTTGCCTGTTGCAAATACTGTATCTGGTGCAGAATGAGGATTCTTCAAGATTTCAGCCTGTGTGCTTTTGAAGAAGAAAAAAAATTGGTTGTGAAGTTGTCTTGGAAATATTTCAAACAACTCCAGTTTCTGAGCTTGTGTGCATTCCCTAAGCTGTATTCTTATCCTGTACACCTGTTAATTTCAGTGTTTCTTCTTGTTCACCCACTAAAGAGCAATGAAATAAAGCACAAAAAGGCAAAAAGAAATGTTTCGCATACGCAAACAATTTCACAATTTCAATTATTTACAGCAAAAATCTTCACAGCCATTCTGATTTCCTCTTAAGAATAGTTTTGCTGAATTGGCATAAGAATCATGAACTGCTGAATCAAGACGTAAGAAGAGCCCTGCTGGTTCAGGCCAAAGGCCATCTAGTCCAGCTTCCTGTATCTCCCAGTGGCCCACCAGCAGCCTCAGGGAGCACACAAGACAAGATGCCTGCATCCAGTTGCCACTCCCTTGCACCTGGCATTCTGAAGTAGCCTACTTCTAAGGTAAGGAGCTTGCACAATCCGTCATGGCCTATAGCCCATGATGGATTTTGGAGGAAATCTATCTAATCTCCTTTTAAAGGTACCTAGGTAAGATGCCATTACACCACCTGTGGCAAGGGGTTCCACAGTAATTACCCCCTGGGTAAACAAGTATTTCTTTTTATCTGTTCTAACTCTCCCAACACTCAATTTTAGTGGATGTCCCCTGGTTCTGGTGCTGTGAGAGAGGGAATAGAACATCCCTCTTTCCACTCTGTCCATTCCATGCATAATTTTGTATGTCTCAATCATATCACCTCTCAGGCGTCTTTTTTCTAGACTGAAGAGCCCCAAACGCTGCAGTCTTTCTTCATAAGGGAGGTGCCCCAGATCCATAATCATTTTCATTGCTCTCTTCTGCACCTTTTCCAGCTCCACTATGTCCTTTTTGAGGTGCGGCGACCAGAACTGTACACAATATTCCAGGTGTGGCCTTACAATTGGTACAATGGCATGATAATATTGGCTGCTTTATTCTCAACCCCTTTTTTAATTACCCCAAGCATGGAATTGGCCTTCTTAATTGCTGCCGCACACAGGGTCGATACCTTCATTGAATTGTCCACCAGCACCCCAAGATCTCTCTCTTGAGCTGTCACAGACAGCTCAGAACCCATAAGCCTATAGGTGAAGTTTTGGTTTTTTGCCCCAATGTGCATCACTTTACACTTGTCTACATTGAAACGCATCTGCCATTTTGCTGCCCATTCCCCCAACTTGGAGAGTTCCTTCTGGAGCTCTTTGTAATTAAATCCCTTCTGGTTTTTACCACCTGGAAAAGTTTTGTGTCATCCCCAAACCTGGCCACCTTGCTACTTATGCTTGTTTCCAGGTTATTTATGAACAAGTTGAAAAGCACGGGCCCCAAAACAGATCCTTGGGGCACTCCGCTTTTCACCTCTTGCCATTCTGAAAATTGCCCTTTGAGTCCCACTCTCTGTTTCCTGGACCCTCAACCAATTCTTAATCCATAAGAGGGCCAAGATTCCCTGACTGAAGTTTCCTCAGCAGCCTTTGGTAAGAGACCATGTCAAACGCCTTCTGAAAATCCAGACATATGATATCCCCTGTTTACCATCTAGTCCACCATCTAGTCCATCATTTTGTTTCTAAGAGTAGTCATTTGGGTGGTTCCAGGAAGCCCACAGTCAGGGCATGAAGGCAACATCTCCCTGCTGTTGCTTTTCCTAGCATCTGGTGTTCAGGTATAATGGACCATGGAAGCTCCTTTCTTAGCTAATAGGCATTGATGTAAGGAATGTATGAAAGCAAAACCTAACAGCACAAACCTATCCATGTTTACTCAGAAGTAAGACATTCTGTCCTATGGGCTTCATTTTGGGTAAATGTGTGTAAGATTAGACTAGTTTTGTTAAAATCAGCCCAGCTAGTTGCCGTCACCATACTTATGGTACATTAATATTAATATGGATACATGAATGTTGTTTCACGTCATCCTGGTGTCTGTCTGGAAGGGAAATATCTCCTTGGTTTACGGTGATGGGATGGGGATCTTACTCTTTCAATGTCTGAAAATTCATTCTACATTGTTTAACATGCCTTTAGCTCTGGAAGGACAAGTACTGACACCCCCTCCATTATGTAAGATACCTTATGGATTATCTCCCCCATATCACATTTATTATTTTGCATTCTAATAGCTAGAAGAAGATATGGATGGGGTAAATGGGGGGGGGGCTAGGGATTGTCACCAGGCTAAGTCAATGGAGGAGGTGCCTCACCCTCTCTGACAAAGGAACCAAATGGGACCTCAAGGGTCACTTAAAATGTTGGGGCAACAGAAATGCAACCTCAAGCACAGATATCAGGATTGCCTTAATAAATGCTCATTTATTACACACACACACACACACACACACACACACACACACACACACAC
>JAJKFI010000086.1:1470683-1518069 GCA_029204185.1 Lerista edwardsae
GGCAACATCTTCCTAAAATTCCTGGGGAGCATTAATACATATCAAAGCCAGGATTATAGGGTCTTCTGTGCAAATATGCCCTACCATTCTTTGACTTGCAGACATAGCTGCCTTTCCCCATGTCTCTACTACCCCTCCCCCCTTTTTGCCTTTCCAACCTGTTCCCCTAATTATTCCATCGCGACTGGGATCTGGTTCATCATTCTTTCTCCTCCCTAGCATCCTTTGATTTATCTTTCTGTCTGAAGCACAGCTCTACCTCCTCCTCCTTCTCCCAAGGGAATTCAATTTTCATTCATTTTTCTGCTTTGCTAGATTGATATAGACCCTCTGCCCTGGTCCATATTACTCACTGCAGCAAAGCAGCAGCAGCAAGGAGAGCAATAGAGTAGCTAGCTCTGAAGGGAGCTTTTTCATACAAAAGAAAACAGCAAGAAGAAGCAGCTTTCCTGCAAAAAAATCAAGTTGATATCCCTCCCCCTTCAGTTCTGCCTCTCTAAGCCATCAACCTCATGTCTACTTTGCAATATCAATTTTTGATCCTGTTTGTGGAGTGCTTTTATTTAAGAAAATGTAAAGTTTTAAAATGAGAGTTCTGCTTGATGCTTCATTTAAAAAATAAAATACAGGTACACATCCCCTGCTAAGCTCTTTGCTCCTCTTATATTTAGCAGGGGAGTGTGAATGCCCCTCTTTACCCCAGCACAGTGTTTTTCTAGTAGTTGCTGCTGCTGGTGTTTTGCATCTTTTGAGATTGTGAACCCTTTGGGGACAGGGATCCATTTAATTATTTGATCTTTGTCTGTAAAATGCTTTTTGAAGTTTTTTTTGTTGAAAAGTAGTATATAAATACCTGTGGTATTTAGTAGTAATTTTTTTTTAAAACCTTCTAGGAGAAGTACGTTTTCCCATTGTCATAACTAGTCAATTTCTAATCCTGGGGAAGACCCAATCTTAAATTCAAAACTGGAACATCCTACTTGTGGGAGATGATCTTCGTCTATGTGGATAATAGCAGGAGAGAAACCACTGGTGGGCCATTGGCCCATAGCCATGCACTGACAGTCTGCCCCTGCATGAACGTGCTGTGCAAATCATGACAGTCTAGAACTCTAGTCAGAAAATGCAGTGTTTTATACAGGTGTGCCCCAGTATCCACGGATTCAGTACCCCCTACTAAAAAGAAATGGGAACATATTGTTTTTTACCTTATTGCAGCAAAACCATTGATGTTCCCCTATCTTTAAAAAGGTGTCCCCAGTATCTGCGGTTTCAGGTATCCACCTGGGGTCTGGAATGAAACCACAGCAGATACCGGGGCATGCCTGTATTTTCTTGCTAGAGTTTTAGAGTGGTTGCACAGCAGCCAGTGGGGTTGCTCCTGGGGCCCTTTGTACTAACAAAGAGGTGCCCAGGAGCAAGCCCAATTGGGGAAGGAGGAAGGACTTGTGTGCACCTAGCATGCGGACTCCCTCCTCAGGACTCTCAGGCTTGCTACTAAGGCCTGGTGTGTTATCACAAGGACTGATACCGAGCTGGGAGCAAGTCAGGGCATGTGGCTACATCTCTTCCACCTCCAATTGCTCAGAGTGGAGGGGGAACTGGTAAACTGTGGACTAGCAAGCAAAGGTAGCCATATCACAGAGCAACAATTTTCAAACGTTTTCATCTCCTGGTGCCCTGAGAAGGCGCACCATCAATTTTTTAACAATTGACAAGCACACAGCGCTACTGGCAGAGCGTTCACATCCCCAAGTGGCCCTCCTAGTAAACGACACTCCTGCAGCACACCTGCAGGCCATTCGCAGCACACTGACTGCTGCACAGTGGTTGAAATTCCTGCCATGAAGAGTACAGAGCATGTAGGGGCTGAGACCTTTGGCATAAACTGGCACCAAGCCTGGAAGTGCTGTCAACATCTTAAAGGGTAGTATATGGCTGGCACATGTTAGAGCTGCCACTGAATGTTTGGACTTCCTCTGGATCAAATCTGTAATAGAAATGCAGCCCTAGATAGGCTGAGACTGAGGTATCCCAATTTATTTTGTAACAAAATTGTTCTGTATAGCAGGGACTTGTCATGTTGTTCTGTGGTGGTGAAGCACAGCATCACAGAACTCAGTGACACGGCAGTGACTTCCAGGTCATGAACAAGGCCTCCAAACTGACCAGAAACCCGTTCCGGTTGCATCCAGGAGCCTTTCTGAAGTCCATAGAACAGTGGTTCTGAAGTCCAACCTTTTTGCACCGGGACCCCCTTTTTAGGTATGACAGTCTGTTGGGACCCCCCTTAAGACATAGGACTGGATGTCATTAAATAAGAAGTGAAGTCTTTTAAAAAATAAATCTCACTTTTGAAAGTCAAAAGAACACCACATCTTTTTGAGAATGTTCTGAATGCTTTGTATCTAAGTGTGTTAGTGGCTGAGTCAGTACTGAGAACAACATTGCACGTTGTGGCTTCTCTGTGCCATGGCTGATCAAAGTAGTAAAACCAAATTTTAGAGTATTTTAGAGTCTTCAGAGTTCCAATTTATGTTCCTCTTTCCTGTGTGCTGAGACTCACCTAGGCATTCACATGGGAAGTGTGACATGCCCTCTTGGAAAGAAACCTGGGAGAAACTTCATCACGCACGCACGCACCCCAAGATGAGCCCATAGCAAGGCTGATTTCCCTCACAGCCACAAGTATTGAGGAAGTGGCAGTGTAATGGCGAAGTTTTATGGGGAAGCCTCCAAGATAGTGGTGCCCAGCTTTTTAAGGTGTTCCTCGTGACACCCTGAAAATCAGCTCGCAACCCCCAAGTTGGGAACATGCTACATGCAGCCTCTGTGGCCCTCAGTCTCCTAGATGCAGCTGGAGAACATCTCCAGTTATATCGGAGTGCTCAGGTGAGGCTCTGCCACATATAGTCTATTTTGTCATGGCCCAAACATCCCCCCCCCCCCCGGTGATCTTTCCCCTTCTGCTCCTGGTCTCAAGCAGATGGGTATCTGGTTGAACTCTCAGAAGCAGGGGTGGAAGGGAACTTCTAGTCTTTAGAGGGCAGAGTCCAGCTCTTTGCCTCTCCCTGTGGCTAGCAGAATAAATTATGGAACATGTGCTTTATATACATGTTATTTATTCCAGCATTTCAGCTTTGGAGACAAAATTTAGGTTCAACTTACAACGGGGTGACTTTTCTTTGTCATATTCACTACTGAAAAAAGGCTTTGCTATTTCGTGGTCTGGTTTGTACTTGTACAATTTTGATTGTAGAGTGCTTTGTAGTTCTCATAGCTGTTGCTTGGATTGCTTTTATGAGATTTGACTGTACTTCTACTGCCAAGATGCAGCTGCCTTAGAATGAGCAGTAATTCTCATTGTAGCTGTGCATGCACAAGTATAATATAGATATAGAATTAAAATGATATAATATGTCTTAAGGCATGTTGCGTTATAGTGCAGAGAGGGCTGGCAAATACAGTATACTATGCTGAAGAGATACTGTAGTTTTGCTTTTCCCCAAGGAGCTGACTTCTAGATGGCTTCATACTTGGAATGACTGCAACTTGATTCCCAGTGGATCAGCACTTCAATCCTTGGGTGCTCGGCTGGCACGCTCTAGCCCTCTGATTGACTTGAGCAAAGAGTCCTTGGCTTTGATGCTCATAAGCTGCCTGGATGATGCTTCTACACACCAGCAGGGAATGCTCCAGTGAGTTTTTTTTTCTTTTTCATTAGGCAGTGGTTTAATGAGAGAGATTTAGAAAATTCATCTTTAAAGGGTTTGGCTTCTGTTTTCAATCTACATTCAGTGCAGTTGCTTCTCACAGGGAGCTGAGTAGCCATTTTTGGAGAAGAAAAAATCTAGTCGGAAGGAGACCCATTGTATAAAGGTATATTGGAATTAAAATCCTTTTCCATAGAGGAGAATTGGAAATCAATTTTAGAATGGTGAACTATAATGTCCAGGAAGCTACATGCCACTCCATGCCTATAGGATTTTGCATCAATTTTTTTAAGATTGTGAGTTCTTTGGGGACAGGGAGCCATTTAAATTTATTATTAGCCTGTAAACCGCTTTGTGAACTTGTGTTGAAAATCGGTATATAAATTTACAGTTGACAAGTGGTAAATAAATGCTGTTTGATTTATTGATCAAATTGGATATGGAAAATTAATTTCTGGATGTTTTAAGGTAATATTTCTAATATAGAGCTGTGCAGATATTTTCAAAACATGGCTTTCTAAAGATGTCCAACTGTTTTCCCTAATCATGATGGACCCAGGTGCAAAAAAGAGGGCCTGTTCCTAAATCAAATGATTTAATTCTTAAATCAATTGCACCATTATGGGTTCCTTTCATCTTATATGACCTGAGGATGTGGATAGGGTCCTCTGGAGCTTGAGATCATCTTCATATCCACTTGACCATTGCTCAGCTTGGTTAATATGATCTGCTTGGGCTGATCTGACCAATTGGGTGGAACCTATTGTGAGCTCATCTTTGCAGGAGAGAGTGATGGCTTGCATTCTGAACACTGCAATTGTGCACCCACTCCTGAAAAAAAACCATATCTGGATTCCACCAATCTAAACAATTATCAACTGGCTTACAGCCTTTCTTGAGTAAGGTGATTGAGTGGGTGATGGTGTTTCAACTCCAGGGGATCCTAGATGAGACAAATTATTTGGATCCCTTTCAGTCTGGCTTCAGGCAGGGCTTTGGAACAGAAATGGCCTTGGTTGCCCTGTTGGATGATCTTCATCCAGAATTGGGCAAGGGGAATATGTCCCTGCTGGTCCTGTTGGCCTTCTCAATAGTTTTTGATACCATTGACCATGGTATCCTTCTGGGTTGGCTAGCCAATTTGGGGATTGGGGGCACTGCTTTGTGGTGGTTCTGCTCCTTCTTGTTGAACAGATCCCAGATGGTGGTGCTGGGGGATACCTGCTCACACTCTGGCCTTTACAATATGGGGTGCTATACAGTTCTATCCTGTCCCCCATACTGTTTAAATGAAACCACTGAGGGAGATAATCTGGGGATTTGGAGTGGGGTATCACCAATATGCTGATGACACCTTAGTCCTGGAGTGCTGTCTGGAGGTGGTTGGGATCTGGATGAGGGCCAATAAGTTGAGATTGAATCCAAAAAAGACAGACGTCCTCCTGATCAGGAAATCCTTGGTGCAGGTTCTGAGTCAACTGAATGGGTTGGCTCGCACTGAATGGCCAGTCTGAATGGGTTAGCTCTCCCCCTGCAGGAACGGGTACACAGCTTGGAAGTGCTTCTGGACTTGCAGCTCTCCCTGGAAATCCAAGTGGAGCTGTGGCCAGGTGTGTGTGTCTGGAGGTGCAAAAGCTTTAGATGGTGTGCCAACTGTGGACATACTTGAGTCAATCAGACTTGACCATGGTGGTCCATGCCTTATTGACTTCAAGACTAGATTATAGTAATGTGCTTTATGTGGGGCTGCCCTTGAAGATGGTTCAGAAATTAGTGTAGAATGAAGAGGTTACTGGAGCTAGGTGGTTTGATTCTGTTGGACAACTGCTTTAGTGGCTGCCCATTCATTTCTGGGCCTAGTTTAAGGTGCTGGTATTGACTTTTAAAGCTCTTAATGGTTTGGGTCCAGGTTATCTGAGGGATCATCTTTTCCAATACATTCCCCACTCTCTGAGGTCATCTGAGAAAGCTCTCCTACAAGTGCCACCTTTATTCCAAGTTAGAGGAATGGTGGCATGAGGACAAACCTTCTCTGTCGTTGAGCCTGAATTACAGAATTCCCTTCTGAGGGAATTGAGAACTACCCTCTCCCTCTTGGCCTTTCAGCGGGGGCTCAAAATGTTCCTGTTCTGCTTGGCATGTTTGAGTGATGCTTTGTTGTCTGTCCTCGGATATCTTTGTCTCTATAATAATGCTATGGTCTAAATGGTTGCCCCACTATTGTTCTTATTATGACTATTGTTCTACATATTATACATTTTATTGTGATACAGGTCATGTGCCATCCTCTGTTCCTTCCTCTCTAGAACTGGGAAAGGACTGCCTCCCTTTTTCAGCAGCGGAGGCATGTCAGGAGGCAGAAGTGGGCATCCCTCACCAATCTGCTGCCTGAGTCAGTCTTGGTCATGGGTGGGCCAGCCCTGCATATGTGGATAAGATCAGAGTGGTCAATGTAATTGCATGTCCTAATCCCCATCACATGATGGGACCATTAATCTTTGTAGCCCTGACCCAGGTCATGTCTTTAAAAACCAAGAAACACAATGAGGTTGAGGGGGTGTTGTAGCCAAACTACCTCACATCTGGATCTGAAGCTATGGTTATCTTGAACCAGAGGGAAGAATTCCTGGCAGATGGGCTGCAGTCTTACTCCATGAACAACCACTCCTTCCTCAAAAGTGATAGAGTTCCTAACCTCCAGGAAACATTTATTAAAGGGGGTGCAATCCCAATGCTGTGGTATTTTTTTTTTATTTGCAATTTTACTAAGTGCAGTTCTTTACTAAGTGGTAACCAATGCTAGGCAAATGGAGTTTGTGCTACAGAGGTGTGGGCACCAAACACTAGCTTAGATGGATTTGTCCTCCATTAATTTTTCTAGTCCTTTAAAAAAGAAAACTATTGGTAGCTGTTAGCCTTGATGGAGCCTCTAAGGCAAGATGAAACAGAAGCATTATCAGATGCTGAGGACAGAGGGCTGCCAGTGATCCTATGCATGCCTTTGGAGCTTCCTAAGGGCATCTGGTTGGCCTCTATTAGGCTGCTGGATTTGATGGGCCATGATCTGATAAAGGCAGCTAATTCTAACATTTTCTGTAGCTCACAGCTTAGAGTTCAGTCTCATATGCACATAGAGTATAACTTGTGCTTTATCTGTCATGTAAATGGGGTCTTATAGACCTCTGACATTCTCTTTGGTGATCACCAGTGCTTTATTTCTAAAACATGAGCTGCAAGCATTCCATTTCAAATACTCTGGAAGCTCTTTCCCTTATTTAGGGGAGGAAGGGGAATGCAGTAAACTCATTAGCAAGAGCCACTTTATACATGCTCAAGGACACTCATCTTTATTGCGTTACAGGACACTAAAAGCAAGTTCTAGGACAAATTTAGCTTTGTTTTATAACTGCTATTCAGTGGAAAGAAAGTATGGAACCCTATGAACAGGAAGGTGGATATCTATGTATTTTAAATGCCTGAGCAAAAAGGTCAGTACAGGCATCTCAAAGCTTGTTAACTCTCAATCAGTAAAATGTTCCAGCGAATGAGCACTGACAAGGGCAGCTCAATCCTATGGCTGCATCCTACTAGTGCTGGAGGCTCCTCAGAGGAAGGGGACATTTGTTCCCTTCTCCCAGGTAAAGGTGCAGGGTGGGTGATGGGTCTCCTTGCCTCTGTGCTGGCTATTTTGCTGGCACAGAGGTGAGGGCCTCCGTGTTGGGCTGCACTGCCTGACAAAGAGGCTGGGATCCAGCAGCAAGGTCACCACCCGCTGCTTCACCTCTCCCCCCCCCCCCGCCCAGGAATGCCATCCTGCCCTGCCTGGAAAGCACACAATTCCAGCCAGTGGCATTTCTACAGGGAGGGCAAAGCTCTAAGTTTTGCAAGAAGTCATATAAATCCCTCCTCTCCCTTGCTGCTGTAGCCAGTAAGCAACGCCAAGATGTTGCTTTTCCCTGTGAGGATTGGCTAAAACAGTGCAGGACAGGAGGCAGTGCAGGACAGGTAAGGCTTCTTGCAAAACTTAGAGCTTTGCCCTCCCTGTAGAAACGCCTCTGATTCCAGTGACCAGTGCACCTACTACTTGCTGACTTGCATTGCTGCCTCTGGGCAGTGCAGAGCTGGCGATATGGTAAGGCCATACCACTGGTGGTGAAGATGCTTTATACCACCAGTGGAAAGCCAGATAGCATCAGGCCCTTAATCTTTGCAACTGTGCAAGAAGAGGCTTTGTTGATGTGTATTGTTGGATCTTTCTAAAAGCAGCTCTCCAGGGTTTCAGTCAGGATTGAAAATGCAGGGTTGAAAATGTTCTGATTTAAGATAGGGCAATTAGTTCCTCATAGCAAGCAGCAAACCCATAAGCAGCTTCTCTGCCAGTCTAATCCATTGTGCCCTCTACTAAATCTTCCATGGCAGAAACTGTCCCATTCACAGCCTGACAAGTCCCAAACCCTGGACACAGCAGAAAGAATTGGACATGCTGCTGATAAATAACTTCATATGAATTGTTCTGATGAAGACAAACCAATTAAAATTTAGAAAAAAAGAAGAGGTACACAAAGCACATCTGGACAGTTAGGATTTCAAATAAAAGGAGCAAGTAGGATCACATATCCTGTATATACAGCCCAACACTGATTTATTAACTTGCTTGCTACAAGGACTTACTTAGTTTGGGGGCTTTTCAATTAACTAGCATGTTCTGTTCCTTGTCTCTCAAAATATATTTATACAAATATGTGCTCCTGTGACAAGATAAGATTTATTGACTACATTCTCCTTACCCATGTTCTCTTGAGCCACCAAACCAACTAGCGTCATGGAAGGAAATGGAATATGGAGCAAAAAGTCCTTTTCACAGGCTTTAAGACCTAAAATGACAGTTACATTTCAGGTATCATCTCAAGTTCTTTGATAATGCCCTTCATAGACAAAGGTGAAACATTAAGAAGAGCTGAATTAGTTGAATGTGGTCTTAGAGCCCATGAAAGGGACTTTTCACTCCATGACAGTGCTGGTCAGAAAAGCCTCAGTTCCTATGAAATGGAATATGTTTGATTGGGTATGCACTGAAAATAACTGTTTTATGGATGGTTGCTATAAGTGGTTGTGTCCCATGTTTTCATAGCTGTTTACAAAGGAACTGTTTTCTGACAATAAGATAAAAGCAACAGAAATTGGACTAGAAGACCTATAATTCCCCTGCTATATGAGCAGAAGTACCTTTTAGATGGTGGTTTTCTTTTTATTTACCAAAGGGAGAGCAACTATCCCTCTTTATTCACATATTTTCCAGTGATAACTACTGGTGTCTGGTTTGCGTCAGGGAATCATTTTTTCTTCATTTATTTGGCTAAGTAAGCCATTTGGTGGAGTTGTTAGAAAGTGGTACAAAAATAATAAAATAACTCTAAGGTCCTCTGTATGCTAGTAATAGCCTAATCCTAACTAAATTTCCAGCACCAATGCAGCTGTGCCAATAGGACATGTGCTGCATCCTGTGATGAGTGATGCAGAGAGGACCTCTGGAGGGTAATGGAATGCACCATATAATCAGGGTTTTTGACAACTGAATTCTGATAACATGCATTCAGATGAACATGCACATCCTAATCCTCCTCATAATGTTCCAGTGTAGACCCTTCCAGAACTAGCTTGAATGATTTCTGTCTTGAATACTGAAGCAGTAGGCAGACAATTGAACAGCTTTTAGCAGTATCATCTAGCCAGCTACCATACACTGCCTTTAGTGGTTTGGGTAATGGGGAATTCTTTTGCATGTTCCTCTCTTTTTCTTAATGTTCCCAAGCCATGTTCAATCATGTGAAAGCTTTGTTCTTAACTCTTCTGTTAACAAGCAGTTCTGCCTTTGTTTTATTTGTAGGAGGCTGTTCCATAAATAGTAATCTATGAGGTAAAAGTGATCCTCTTGAATGGTTGCCCCCCCAACCTCTTCCTAGATTTATGGAAGTGTCATATTTTATTATGAGGGAAGCATCTGCGTATAGAAACCAAAGAGAAAAATATTGGAGACGAGAATACTGAAGTGTGTTTAAACACACACACAGCGAATCTTCATAGACAGAGCAGCTGTTTCTTAGAGGCACTGTCCATGGGTGGATAGTGCTGAAAAACTTTCATGCAGAGTGGTTTGTAGTGGTAAACTCTGACATGCAAGACTTCTTCATGAATCACCTCCACCTCTCTAAGACCACACACACACACACACACACACACACACACACACACACACACACACAAATTTAAATTCTCTATTAGAGTGCTTTGTTCTCCTGCCACTTTTTCTATACTTATTTAAAAATATTCTAACTCTCTTTATCCCAGACACTTGGAGTGGATTGTAATGTAGTTTAAATCAGATGTACAAACATAGAAAAACAGAATTACAACGTAACTCAGATAAATATTAAAAGTAGTATATGTGAGTGCTAGACATGTTAAGCAGAGCAGTTTCACTGTGCTCAGTCGAACGTACTCCCAGGTCATTTGAAAAGGAATGTTACCTAAATATAATAGAAGCAAAATTTGGTCTCTCAGGCAGCCCTTGGAAAACAGGATGCGCCTAGGCAAGCTTCTCAGTTAATCTCCTGCTGATGCTTCTTTATAGCTAAGGTCCTTTTAAAAAAATTGAAAAACAATACCTGAGTTCTCCAGCTCATGACATGACAATTCCTGCTGTAGGAAAACTCCTAGAATGCTGTTCCTCCTGGACTACACCCCTGGTAGTTGCAAATGAGCATATTAACATACCGTTGAGCCGTGAAATATCCCCTTGTGGTCTCAGATTACTATGTGAATGATTTGTCTCCTTACTTAGAAATCCCCATGCAATACTATGTTAAGCACCTAACATTACTGCGAACAATTCGTTTGAACTTGAGCATTTAGAAGTTTCATAAGCTTAAATGGAGGAGAATGTGCTTAAAAGTACAATGCTTGGCAGTAAGTCCCATTTATTTCAAAGGTAATGAAATACTCCTGTGTAAATGTTTATAGGAATGGAACTTGACTCATATATTTTCACACTTTTTCTGAATTAAAACTGGAGTCACATAACTTAACACCTAAAATTTTTGCTCTTAAGAATATTTAAAAGTATGCATTCCCCATTGATCTCTCCTTTTTTTCTCCTTTTGGTAAGCTGTATGAACTTCCTGAGCTAGCCCAGAACCGCAGACACAATCAGTAGACTCCTCTGGGTGCAGATAATTCTGCCGTCTCTAGATTAAGAGTGATTGAATCTAGTCACATGTGAGGCATCAGAATCACTTGCCATCTATAGAGGTTGATTTGAAGGAGCCAAGACCAGAACAGTAAATATTGCAGAAAATCCAAGGACAACCTTCTTTGTGATTGGATACAGTGTATTTCTTATTAAATACCAGTGTCCCTCTTCAGGAAGTCTGAGACTTCCTGGTGTATCTCTCCAAATGAAATCAATAGAAGTGCCTGACTTTGACTGGATCATGTCCAATGCGCTGACACTGGACTTCGTTGTTTCATCTCACATGTGATACTCTTCAGCTCTTCACCTTGTAGTACATATTAGCCTCTGCAATGTGTTTTTCTTGGTAGGACTTTTTCTCAAACCAAGAGAATAAATGGGGCCAGAAAAAAACTGCCCATAAATCAAAATACAGCATTTTGAACTGTTTTTGGTGCAAGACCTGACCCTGACCCCTTTCTGACTCAGCACTTGGGCAGCCCAATCCAGAGCTGCCCAACTGCTTGGGGACACTGCATCCTGTGGCAGCCAGGCAGCTGTGGGGGCCCAACAGGGAAAGGGGACATCCATCCCCCTTTCCCCATGGCAAGGGCACAGGGCAGGCAGATGGCTACTCACTTTTGCACCGGCCATTTAGCTGGCACAGAAGTGGGGGCCTTACAGAGTGGTTGGGAACCAGCTGCAAGAGTCACTGCCAGTCCCAGCCCTCCACCTGCCCTGGAACACCCTCCAGACCTGCCCAGAAAGGCAGAGCAGCAGAGTCCGTCTGCGCAGGGTACCCATGGCCCATTGCCATGGCACCACCCCAGCACCGTGTTACTGCTAACGTTGGAGGTGCTTGATGGCGCCTTGTGCAACACCAGCGAAAGCACTACCTGTGCTGAAGGGCTATGGATTGGGCCCTAAATTACTGAATACAGGCAGGCCCTAATATCCACGGGGGATAGGTCCCTGGACCCCTGTGGATACCTGAAACCATGGATAAGAGGGAACCCATGTTACATATAGTGTTCTCCCCTGACCCCCTCCCAGGCAAGAAGGTTTTTTGGTGACCCAAAATAAGAATAAAGGAAGGTAAGCCCCCCACCCCACCCCCGCTCCAATCTGTCAATAATTGAAAATGCAGCTATTGAATCCATAGCTATGAGGCTCTACCTGTGCTTGGTGGGGTGAGGGGAATGTGACAGAATGTTAAGTTTCTTCTCTTTAGGTAAGAAGGAAGTGCATATTAATGACTTAAAAGTTCACTGCAGCCTCTTAAGTTTTGTGATTATTTGTCTTCACAAATGTACCAGCTAGATTCATAATTGTCTTCATAAATTATTGTGCACATCTGCAGACTGTTTGATGTTAAACTCTTTATTGCAAGGAAATCCTCCCCCCCCCCCGTACCCTGCCACTTATCTAATGGCTAAAAAGAATAGAGCAATTTGTAATCATTGGAAACATTTTAGCACCATGGAAGAAAATGACTAACAACAAATGCTCTTTTCCATTGATTGAAAATAGAAGTGTCCATTGATGAAAATTTTCCATTGATTGAAAATTTGCCTAGTGTCCAATTTCTGGAAAATTAGTCACCCAGAGAATCCAGTTTGGAATTACAAGGAGTGCTAACGTTTATGTTTTAAAAACATGAAATTGATATATCTTAAATGCAAACAACAAGGGGGGAGGGAAAACATGCCTCAAAAGAGAATATACATTTCCATATTCTATTTGAATGTTGGCTTTTATAAAGGATGGCTTTATGAAAAAGCTTCTCAGGACTCTAAAATTCAGATTCTGTGTGCCTGGAGAACTTGAGTTCCGTTTGGTTAAATTGTTTACTAGCCCTAATCTGCAAACTTCAAAGTTGTGAGATTATCAATGTGTGAATTTTTTTAAAAATTTCATTATATTCAAATCAATGCTTCAGCCCATGACTCACAAGGAAATATATCCCATGAAGACTAAGGATGCGTTCTCATGCACATCTGAACCAACATGCACACAATATATGCACATGTCAATGTGTATATGCACACGTGTCAATATAATAAAGAATGGGAGTGATTGAACATCAAAACAAGTGCCAAGTTAGAAAACAATAATCGTTAAAACGTTTGGAAAAAGGAGGCAAGCCTGTGACCCTTGCTTGGAAGTAAGCCACAACGAAGCAAGGACTTCAGAGCTATAAACGCCGTTGGGATTCTTCTGTGAAACTCGCGCAGAGGCAAAGAATCGGTGCGCGCGACTCGAGACTGTCTTTCTGCAACAACCCATCCCTCCCTCCCTCCCTTCCTTCCGCGATCTGGAAGTCAATTTCAGTTCCGAGGGAGGGGGCAGGTCTATCCATTCAACTTCCAAGCAAGTAGACAAGCGGGCGAAGTAAGGCTTCCCTGCCGGCTTCCCTTTTGCCCCGTCCAGATAAATCCGCCAGTTTTTCACGTGTGCGTCGCCATAAAGAAGCCCTTCTTGGCCCGAGATGGGCTTTTGGCCCAGAAGCCTGCTTGGGTCCGCCGTTGTTGGAGGTTTCCGCGCGCGCGCAGTTGTCACGTTACCTTTAGGGTGAGTACACGGCTGTTCATCGCTGCGTGACTGTAGTATCAGGAACCCGAATGTATGAAAAAGACAGAACAAATAGGCGAAAAAGTCCTGTTACCTTGGGAGTCCTCCATGAAAGCAGTTCGCACGTTTAGGTAGGAGTCAATCAGTGGTAAGTCGGCAAAAGCGAAGAGAAGGACCGATTACGCGAACGTGTGAATTTCAAAGCGCGTGTATGGCTTCCCGTCAAACTAGCTCTCAGGGCCCAATACGCGCAGGTTTGGATCTTCTGCCTCTAATAAGCAAACAGGCCCGTGTGTCACGAAGGGACCGGAAGGCACCCGCTGAGGCACAGTGCTCTAAGAGCCGGGAGGATGGAAAGCACACCTTTCACGGGGATCAAATCCAAGGGGACAGCCCCCTTCTCCGCCCCCGGTACACCACTCGGAATGTGAGCGGCACTCTTGGAGAGGAAAGCAAATAGCCCTGCCTCTCCAAGGCCGCGTGGGGGTTCAGGTGTGAAGTGTGCCGAAGTCTGGGTTAAACTGCACGAACTGGAGCACACGCGTTGGAAGTGCTGGGCTCTTTCCAATTAGAACAGTGAGCGAGTGAAGTGCTGAGAGAAGGGGGGGGGGTGCTGAGAAAACGCCAAGGAGGGAGCTGAATCCCGGGAGCCTGTCGGCAGGCAGGAGGCGACTTGAAACCACGTAAGAATGAATGAGGTGAGGACCAGTGTTGGGAGAAGCCCCAGGCTGCAAGTCCTCGCGTGCATATCCATCCTGTGACTGGGCTGTTGGCGGGGTGAAGCGACTCCCCTGGAAATCCCGCTACCTGGTGCTGCAGTCATGAGGCGGGGAATGTGTACGTGTGAACCAGCCCCGAAATGTCTTTTGCAGTGAACTGGAGGGGGCGAAGAGGGTCCCCTAGCGAGCGCGTCGATTTCTGGGAGCTAGGCTGGGCACCCTCTCCTGAAAGGCGTATCCAAAACAGCGAAGCCGGGGCGGCACCAGCTCCTCCGTTTGCACTCTCTGAGGGACGGGGCAGAACTGTCCAGTGAAGCGCCACCTCCCACCTTCATCGTGGAAGACGGACTGAGCCTCGCACAGGAACCTTCCGCTCCGCCAACGTTCTATTCCCCAATTCCCTTTTCCCCGCCCCCGGTTTTTTTTTTTTAAAGAAGGAGCGAGGGGATTGGCTGCAGGGGGCGTGGCCTCCCTGCGGAAGGTGACGTCACGCCCTCGCCCTGCAGTGTGAATGAATCAAAGCTGCCTTCCCTGTACCACCACTCCAACGAAAAGGAGATTGCTGCAGCATCACTTTTAACCCAGGATACAGTCAAGCTGGGATAGCAGGAGAATCCAAGGGGATTTGAAACAGACCTTCAGCCCTGCTGCTACATCTGGAAGAATCGGCCCCGACCACATTTTTCAACTTATTCATTTTTATTTTATTTTATTTTAGTATTATTTATCAAGATCTTTAAAAAAAAAACCCTCGGGGTTTTTTTCTCACCCCATCTTTTTTCCTTTTCTTTATATACTGAAATAAAATGATGCAAAGCTCTGCACTCACTACAGAAGGTTCTGTCAAGGGGCTTCCAGAAATTCTTGGTGTGCCAATGCAACGTAAGGATTTTTTTTTTCCTCTCTCTCTTCTTCATTGATTTAATAATAAAGAAAACTGGCAGTCTTAGGAGCTTGAATGGTGCAGGGAGGATTATTATAACTGCACTGTTCGGATGTGAAGAAGAGGGATGGTGTGTGTGCGTGCGCGTGCATGCGCGCGCCGCGTTGTGTTGTTTCAATGTTGTAAACAGGTTGTTTTTTATGTTCAACAAACGGGTGCATACGAGTTTCTTTGCTTGTTAATGAACCTTTTGTAATAGAAATAGAAGCATTTTAAAATCGCATCAAGCTTAAAGAGGATAGTGATCCAGTATTGGGAAGACAGAAGAATGACAGGCACATCAACAGGGGAGACCTTCAAGGGCTTGCAAGAAGTTTGTCTAAAGCCTCCTGGGTCCTAGACCTTCTTCCCCCTTCAAAGGGACTGTGATCTTATGGAGCCTTCGAGGGGGGATAGCGCGTATTTGTTGCTGTTTAGTGGAGCGATTATTCCCCCTCCTCCGCATTCCTACGCAATTCATTTGCAATCGGTTTTCGTATTTACTTACTTAATGCCCAATCACTGGCTAGGCTGAACTGCGGGTGGGGGTTCCCCAGGTTAATTGCTTCAGTGTTGTGGCCTTTCTAGTTTGGAGTTTGGGGCACAAATGAGAGCAAAGGTACATGAGCAGATGCACACACTTGTGTCATTGGTGGCGTGTGTGTCTGTGTGTGTCGTGCGTGTGCGTGCGCCCCAAAATAATGCACCGTGCCATCTTTATAAGTGTGTAAAACTACTATGACGCTCCTGTACGTGTAGATTATCTGTTAACTTTGTTTAAATCTACAGCAGATAAATAACGTGTGTGTAGAGAAATAGGTAACTGGGGCACCCGCTATATGGGTGTGTTTGTTGTTATATGTATATGCGTATACATACGAGCAAAGGAATATGTGAGGAGAGCAAGGTGAGCCTGGTGGAGTGAAAAATATGTATTCTCCTATAAGGAAAGTATTGTGGTCAGCGTGAATTTGTCTCTTATCTCTGTACTGTAACTGTATATAGGTATAGCTCGGTGCTCTTCTGTGCAGTCTGTTTCATCGTATCCTATTTGTAAATCTGATGCCTTTCAGCCCTGTCTTTATCCAGAGTTGGGTCCAATCGATTTAACTCTCTTCTGGGTAAGGTTGCGCAGACCACGCTAAGTCCCACTGAGTTCCATGGGAAAGGACTGCCTCCCAAGTAAGTATTTGCAGGAGTGCAGCCCCTTTTCCAAGCCCGTATGCGTGGGAGTTCAGCCTGGGGCTGCAATTCTATGCCCACTCAGTTGGGAACGAGTCCAACCGGACTCAGTAGGACTGGTTTCGTTCTGAGTGATCAGGCAGCGGACCGGGCGGTGTGTTGAGACATTCGATACGTGAGCGCTGCGCTTGTGCCCTCCTGCCAATGCACAACCATGCGAGTTGTATGTATGAGTGTATGAAACATATCTTAAATTCTCTGGAATGAAGTACCTGCTAGTGAGCTACTTAAATGCACACATACGCTAGATGTGCTCTAGCGCCTATCGGTAGAGGGGTCAGCGTATATATTCAAGGCTACCAACCTAAACACACTCGCTTGCCAGAGAGTTAAGCTATATTGAAATCAATTAGACTGGTTGAACCGAACTGCAAATAAAATAAAATGCCTTTGAATATTCCAGCCAGAGTAAATCATTATTAACTCTGCTCACTTCAGTGGGGAATATGTAGGCAGTTGTTTTAACTTGCTCGTTGAAACCAGTGGGGCGCTTAACCGCTGGATCGTGTCCACAATGTATGTTGCTCACAACCGTACACTCCATTGAAAGGGTGTCGTGCGGTCCTCCTCTGACCCCCCCCCACTCCCACCACAACCCTCACTTGGATTTGTTGCCAACAAGTCAGCAGGACTCTGCTGCTGCGTCCCGTGCCATTGAGGTTGGCAGGCATCGGGGCGCCCCCTGGGTCGTGCGCCTGGGCCTATGCGCCTGGCTTGTGGTCAATCCAGAGGAAAGGGGGGGAGAGCGTGGCCTGTATTTGAGCCCAGCTTTCCCGTCCGGCTTTCCCACGCTGCATCCGCACGCGTGCGGCACAGCGAGCCAGTGTGCCTCGGCGAGCACCGAATAGTGCCTTGGTCTCGCGTGGCTCGTCGCTCGCTCCTGCCCAGAGCCCCTTCTCTCCCCGCGTCGCCTCCTGCGGTGCGTGCGGTCGTTGGTGCTCCGCAGTGTTCCTTTGGCCTGCGCCCCGCGATGCGACGCCTCCCTCCAGCCGAAAAGCTGTCGCTGCTGCTGCCCGTCGCCCCGGCTGCTGCTTTCGCTCTGCTGGCCCAGCTGCCGCCGCCGCCATCACTCTGGACCCCTCCGGCCGCTTTCGGTCGGCAGAAAAACAGACCTGGCTGTCTTTGAGTCGGGAGGGCTTAAAAGTAGGGTGACCAGATACCAACGGGGACAGAGGGCCTTTAACCTTTAACCATTAGAGGGAATTTGGCCGGTACAGCTCCACTTGGAAGGATTTCAAAAGCTGCACCGGCCAAATTCCCGCTTCTGTACAATGGTTAAAGGTATAGGCACTCTGTCCCCGTTGGTATCTGGCAACCCAGCTTAGAGGGATCTTTTGCCTCAAGGCTTTTGTCTCAAGGCTCAGCGCTTCCAAGGGCGATGTTGACTCGGCTGAAATCCGATGTTTGCAGGGCGCGAACTGAGTGTCACAGCAAGACTGGGGGCGAGGAAAGCAAGGCGCGAGGCCGACCCTGCCCACGTTGACGCGGCAGCGCCTCTTCATAAGACCTGCTCCCGAGGAAGGGTCCCCTCTGTCTTATTCAGCACATTCAGGGGAAGAAACGCAGCCACCGCGAAATCGCGGGAACCGGAGAGGGTTCGGGTTGGGGCTGCTGGGCTACTTGGCTGTGTTTAGACCGATCCTGGATACAGAGAGCCCACCTGTTCTTTGGAAGGCCGGTCCACACCGCTGCAAGCAAGGGGCCCAGCCTAGGCGTCATTGAAACTCTGAGGCCTATGCACACTTACCCGAGAGTAAGAGCGCAGTCCTAACCTGGAGTCAGGGCAGCACAGTTTGTCTGGCACAAGGGCCATGGCAAAGCGCGTTTGGACCACTCTCGGAATCAGGGAGGATGGCGCAGGTCTGTGCGCTGGCCCCTCTGACTCCGAGAGTGGTCCAGACATACTTCACAATGTCCCTTGTGCCGGTCAAAGTTTGCTGGCCTAACTGTGCTAGCCTAACTCCAGGTTAGGACTGCAGCCCGAGTCCCAGTGACTTACTTCTGAGTAGACATGCATAGGCCTGGGCTGTGATGCTCTGTGGCTGCGACCCAGAAATTCCCTGAAGCAAGGGGCACTTTGGCATGAACTGGGGAGGTGGGGGCCACGTGGTCCCGATCAGAAAGCCGGTTAAACTAGGGCGGAGCAGGCGCGGATTCTGCACGGTGTGCACATTGCTCTGAACTCAGCTCCATGGAATGTGGCAGCCTGGCTTCAGATGGAGGGGGAAGGAAGGAACTGCCCTGGGGGGGGGTCCTTCTGGCCCTTTTGATATCAGCGGCTATCAGCTCTGCGGATCGCGGCCTCTGGTTAAGGACCTGTAGGCAGAGGCGTTTCTACAGGGATGGAAAGCTCTAAGTTTTGCAAGAAGCCTTACCCTGTCGTGTAAATCCCTCCTCTCCCTTGCTGCTGTAGCCAGTAAGCAACGCCAAGATTGGCTAAAACGGTACAGGAGAGGAGTAATCTCCACTGCAAGGTAAGGCTTCTTGCAAAACTTAGAGCTTTGCCATCCCTGTAGAAACGCCACTGCCTGTAGGTAGTAAAATGTATGTGGGACCTTTTTCCTTCCTGACCCGCCTCTCAGAGAAGCCCTCGCCCGCAAATCATCCTCGTTCTATTGCGCGCTTCTGCTAAACGAGGCTTGGGGACTGACCTAAAGAGACCCGCAAACTGAGTTTCCCCTTAGGGCGGACTCTGCCTTTGACAGCTCGGGGAAATACCCGAGGACACCGCTCCTCGCCCCCGCTTCTCTTCCAGTCAAGACCGGGCTAGAAAGGGGAAATATTCCTGGTGCTTTTTCTTGGTCTCACGCTTCCCCGGGAGTCAGTCCCCCTCAACCTAGATACGTGTGAGCACATTCGCTTACGCCCGCCAGCTCCTAAATTCTACTCAGAAGTGAGTACTACTAAGTTCAATGGCACTTGCTTCTCAGTAAATTTGCTTCGAATTTGCAGACTTAAGGAAGCGCTGCAAGTCTGGTTTGGAAGTCGTGAGGGAGCGAAGCGAGCCCACGAACTGCGGGGTCAGAGAACTCCCTCCTCCGTGTAGTCCGTTGGAAAGAAAAAAGGGGAGGGAGAGTTGCAGCTAAATGGAGGCAGGTCGTCTTTGTCTTCGGATGCGTCTCTTCAGAGCCATTTCATGTGCACCATTTTTCGTTATATCCCGAGATACTTTGATGAAATATTCACCTGGAAATGTCAGGTGGGAATGCATCAAACACGTGTTTGCAAATACCTCTCTAACGAATGTACACTGGCTGGCCAGCCCGACTTTGTCGCTTCTTTAATGCGCGAGTAAGTAGCCCCACTTGGCTTGCGCTTCGCAGCTTCCTGCTGGATTCATTTCTGGTCTCTTGAGCTCACCTGCCGGTGTCAATCAAGCACTATCTTGAGCGCGGAGTGCCCTCTGCACCTCGTTTTTATGGGTCCTTCTCTGAGCCGTTTTTTGCTTTTCTGAAAATCGGGTTTCAGGAAGGAAGAGTGGACTGACTGTATATGCGGAAACATAGATCAGGAACTTGCTGCAATCCGTGTGCCCCAAATTTATAGCCTGGGTCACCGCTGGAGTATTTCTAATGGAGAGTCAATTGGTTTAATTCAATTAGGCCTAGAATATAACTCAGAAAGTCCGTTAAATTCCAATTATCTAACCGCTGATGTGTGTGTATTCCCACAATTTTTCCCCTGCCTTTCCTTCCATCGGTATACAGTCCTAGCGCAGTGTCCATTTACATATTTATATCTTCCTGTCTTTCCTCTCTCTGTCATCATGTCAGCCCAGAGGTTGGCTACCCGAATATTGCCAGCCGTTTTCGGACTGCCCCACAAAAATCACGAGCGCGCGTGTATCTGTATCCATAGACACACAAGAAGGGCCAAATCCTATCCAGCTTTCCAGCCCTGATGTAGCCGTGCCAACGGGGCATGGGCTACATTTTTTGGTGGTGGAGCAGTCACAGAGGCCTCTTCAAGGCAAGATCATGTTTGTTCACTTACCCCGGGGCTGCACTGCGGCTGCATCAGCACTTGGATAGGATTGGGCCCTTGGTCTCGTTCTGTGTACCTGCGTGCACGTACCCAGAGGCCACAGTCCAACACCAAGGCAAGTGCGCGTAACCCATGGAAGTAGAGAAGCTGATGTGCATATACCGTACATTGTATTCCCCCCCCCCCAAGCCTTCTTTATTTCCACATGGAAATATTTGGGCTTAAATCAATTCGAATTGGTTATTCTACCCATTTTAACTTTATTTTCCCGGCTTCTTCTTTCTGCCCCTCCTTTAACAATTGCGTTATGTTCCTCTCGCAGTGAATTTTTTGTCCTTTCCCCGCTTTTCAAATCAGTATGTTCCACTGCCTAAAATACCGATCTTGGAATTCTGGCCCCGATCGTCCCCAACTCCTTTCCCGTCCATCTTTAACTCAACCAGGAGGTCTGCGATTTATCCCCGGCTGGAAATTCTCTCTCTCTCTCTCTCTCCCCCCCCCTACTCTTGAAACAAATGAATTCCGCGCGTAAGGTGTCCAAAGATTTGGTGACTCTCGACCTAACGCAGGTTCCTTTGCGTTTCACCTGTTAAAGGAGGGCTCCCTTGCAGGCGTTTGCGTTTACTGAGTGCCCTTCCCCTGGCGACAGTGGGAATGACGTTTGAAGAGCTCAAATAAAACAGAGTACCGGTATTCTAAAAGGAACTTCTTTCCTATGTTAAAGAGTACATCGGATATTTCTCCCTGCCGCCATCTTTTTTATTTTTAATATATGTGTGTGTGGGGGGGGGGCTGTAACATAACAGCACGTCATATCCCCAGGAACAGCAGTTTTGGCTTGATAATGCAACAATATGAAACAGCTCTGTTAAAAATAAAGGAAATTTGTAAAAGGGAAACGCTTCTTTGAACCATTTGGACAAGGTTTGATTCGAAGCGAAATTTCAATACAGCCGGACGGAGAAGGATGCTGAAATTGACTGTATGTTGTATGTTGTTCTTTTCTTGGAGCAGTTGATTTCTAGTCAGCCCGCAGTCCACAACCCTACTAGAGGGGATTAGGTTCAGCCCTGCTATTGAGTCCAAAACCAGCAGGACAGAACTCAAGTTTAAATCTAGTTCGGTTAACTGACTTCTTACGGCGCCAGAACTTGTATCACAAAATGCAACCATTTCAAGGGCAAACGGGCCGGCTACAGAGAGCCCCCCCCTTCCATTACTGCAGTTTTTCCTCCCCCCCCCCACGACTGTTATCTGGATTTCCCCACCCAGAAAACCGAACGTGGATATCAGGGAGGAGGAGGAGGCGACACCTCGACTCCCCATTTCTTCCCACGGTGCCTTTGTATCGCTTAGCGAAAAAAGAGAGGTGGGGATGAAGCAAGACCGAGGGAGAGTGAAGAAGGCGGTCTGATCGGCGCTCTCACTTCCAGCATTCCCAGCCCGGTGTAGATTTGCGGCCGCATTCCAGCAAACAAATGCCCGCCGGCCCAAGACCCCCAGAGACGAAGGGACTGCAGGGACGTCTGGGGGCGGGGGCAGGCTGATCCTCTGCCCGTGTGTGGTCGCTCGTTCTTGCTCGAGTGCCAGGTCCTCCCCCTCTTCTGGGAATCCGAAAGAGGGACGGAACCCTCCTCGCGCCCTGCTGCCCCCAGAGCCTTGTCTGTCTTCCCGAGCGCACCTGGGCTGGAGAAGTGTCGCGTTTCACAGGCAGACCCTTCAGTCCTCTCTTGTGGCCCCCTGATCCGGCGTTCGGCAGGAGGGATCGAACAGGACAGGCAGGCCGATGCCCCGAGCCTGAGGGCTGAGGAGGACGGGTTTGACGCCTTCCCGCTTGCCAGCTCGGAGCAGCCTGCGCGCTTGACCCTTGAAATACGTTTCGCGGTGACATTGCGTGAAACGCAGAGGCCCAGCTCCGGTTTAGTGCTTGTCTGATCAGGTGTGCCTGACTTGAGAAAAAGGGACTGCCTTCTGGCCCCGGCTGGCGAGGTTTAAATTATAAACCGGCCTATTATTATTTTCCTCTTCAAAACTTCCCTTTAATAGAAATGGGATGTATGATTACAATAAATAGCTTTATCCTTGGCTGTTTAAAACCCACTTCTGTGTTTGGCGCCGGGAATTTGTTAAGGTCTTGATTTTCCTTTCTCCCCGTCTGTTTGTCTGCCTAATTAGGCATCATTCTCGTGCGCCATGGATTCGAATTAAGTTTATTTTATGCATTTTATTAATTTGATTTATCTAACAGTTTTTAGCCTGCACATCATGGCTTTACAGTCCATATGCATATACTCTGTCCTACATATGGATAAGTTTTATATACTTGATGATTTAAGTACTGTCTGAAAGAAACCACTTCTGACTGAAACAAACTACTAATTAAAAATAAGTTTAACAGAGAACAAGTCATAGACGGTGGATGAAAAGAAAATGAGAACGAAAGAAGGGTGGAAATGAAGAAACCATATTTTATTGGGTACAGAATCTGCGCTTCTTCCATAATATGATTCCGCTGATCTGAATTATGCTCCAATGACACCACCGTTTCTGCTCCTGCGCAGGTCCCATTCCTCTCTGTGGGGTCTGAGTAGGAGAACTTGCAGGTAGTTTGTGCCCGCTGGCGGTGTGCGGCGAGCCGGGAAATCCAAATCTCAAATTGGCCATAGGGAAGCAGCTAGACCAGGTGACACGTGTGCTGCGGTAGAGAGAAAGGTCCTTATCTTTACCTACCTGCGTGTATTTTTAGGAGTGGGGAGCATTCAGAGAGGTCTGACTTTGAATCGTGGGGGTGGGAATTGGTGATTTGCTCTCGTTAGGAAGCAACGGAATCCGAAGGTGCAGCTTTTCGGTCGGGGTTGGCCCCAGAGCGCGGGTCCCTCCGCCTAAGCCTTCCTTTTGCCCAAGTTTCAAGCGTTCTCATTTATTCTCAATTGCATTTGTTCTTTTCACATTGTGTGTGCGTCGTCCCATCCACCTGCCTGGTGTTCACCTGCTGGCGTCTCTCTCTCTCTCTCTCTCTCTCTCTCTCTCTCTCTGTTTGTGTGTGTGTGTGTCTGTGTCTGTGTCTGGGGGCGGGAACTCAAGCAGAGTTTCCACCCCTGGTCACACTCTGGAATCGACACCTCCGCGTTGTCGTTCCCTCCTCAAGTACTGGGCGCATTTTGACTTGGTGAACTTTCAGCCTTTCTTCCAAGGTGGAGGGATTTGCCAGGAAAGGTGATCCGCGGGGAAAAACAATTTCTGACGACCCCGTCTTGAAAAGTGTTTGGTCTGGGCGCCTCCTTTGCCCGTGTTACGGCCGATGTCTCCACTTTTGCCCAGCAACAAAAGACAAGACATTGACGAAAAGACAAAAGCAGGTTGCAATCCCCCCCCCCCCGCGTTTTCAAATCTATCGTTCGGAGCTACAAACAAGGAGCATTTTTTGTTTGCTGAAAAGTCATACTGCAATTCTGGCAAAAATCCTGGCAAGTGTTTTCAAACAGTAAAACTCATGTTCCATGTGTGAACAGTGCTTTTCTTCCCTAATTTTCCGGCAACCCTCGCTCTCTCCCAACAAGACAAAATCAAACCACGCGGCGAATCCTGCTTGAGCTGTGGTGGGTGATGATGTTGGCCCGGTGGGTATGTTTGGAAGTAGAGGGTAGTGGGATATCGACCTTTTACCCTTGAGGAACCTGCCGTCCTCCTGGGCACTGTTGGAAGATCGGCGCACACAGGATCGCGGTCCCTTCAAAATTAGTCTGCCCTCTGGAATGTGTGTCACTCCCCCCCCCGCCCCAATGGTTCCCCCCCCCCTTGAGCTCCCTCGGGATTAACTGATCTCTCCTAATTTCATTATCTCAAATGGAGGAAGCGCCTCTCCTTTCCCGCTTCTCCCATCGCGCAAGTCAACCTCCTGCAGCTCGCCCTCCCACCCACCGCGCTGGTGCGGACGGGCTTCCCTCTGGAACTATCGCGGCGCGTCCACACACCAGATGCGTTCGGGAGGCGAGCGAATCCCCTTTCAAGGTACTGCGAAGGTCATTGCTGAGCCGTCCAGGATTTCAAACCGTTGTTTTCCGCAGGAATCCACAGGGCAACTTACTCCCGTAGCTCGCTCTGGTTGATGCTGAACGGTATGGATGGCTGCAGAGGGTTGGCAGCTCCTGCCCTTTCCCGACATCCGCTGACACGCGACAGCAGCGAGAGGGCGACTTCTGAGCCGCACGAGACCGCGTCGCAGTGAAGGGGCCTCTTTTGGTATCAGCAGAGGAGTCGTGTAAGCAACGCAAGACCCTAGGAAGTGACTGATGATACACACTAGATCGGATGGGTCAGGGAGCGAGCCAAGGGTGGCTTGAAGCCTGTCGCCCCGCTAGACTTCGCCATCCGCACGGCATTGCCATGTCGTGTTTTCTAGTTCAGCTCTATTGGTGTTTTAAGGAATAGAAGGTTCAGTCGCTCAGTCGTGTCCGACTCTTCGGGACCCCATGGACCACAGCCCGCCAGGCCTCCCTGTCCTCCACTAGCTTCCGGAGTTCGCCCAATTAAATTTCATGTTCATCGCTTCGGTGACACTCTCTAACCATCTCATCCTCTGCCGCCCCTTTCTCCTTTTGCCTTCCATCTTTCCCAGCATGAGGGTCTTTTCTAGAGAGTCCTCTCTTCTCATGAGGTGGCCAAAGTACTTGAGCTTCAGCTTCAGGATTTGTCCTTCCAGGGAGCAATCAGGCTTGACTTCCTGGAGGATTGACCAATTGGATCTCCTTGCAGTCCAGGGGACTCTCAAGAGTCTTTTCCAACACCATAATTCAAAAGCATCTATTCTTCGGCACTCTGCCTTTCTTATGGTCCAGCTCTCACACCCATACATTGCTACTAGGAAAACCATCGCTTTGACTATGCAAACCTTTGTTGGCAGGGTGATGTCTCGGCCTTTTATTAGGTTGTCTAGGTTCGCCATAGCTTTCCTCCCAAGAAGTAAACGTCTTATAATTTCATGGCTGCAGTCACCATCTGCGGTGATCTTGGAGCCCAGGAAAATAAACTCCGACACTGCCTTAAAGAAGGTTGCAACATGGAAAAGAATTGGGGAGGGAGGGAGGGAGATGTGTGGGTGCAGAGCTAGATTTCAAGGAAATACAGTACAATATTTTATTTAAAAAACCTCATCATCTCTGCCTCTGTGCGCTTGCAGTACAAGAGCGGGGATTGGGAAGCCACCTCGGATCAAGCAGTTTGGGTTTAAGCTTTTCCTCCGAGCCACTTGAAGGTGGTTTGGTTGCTCCTGGTGTCCAGTACGCTCAAAGCACCTCTGAAAAGCAAGTTTTGCCGATTTGTAGGATTTCAGGACAGACCAGGGACAATAGAGAAATATGTGGGCACCACGGAAAGCAAAAACTCTCTCCCAACCCACTAGGAACTATTGTTCGCCTCCAGACTGTCTGGTTTTCCTTCCAGACTGCTGGACCACAGGTTGTGAAAAGGTTCTGGAAAGCAGAGTCCAGCTGGCAGAGCCCAGAGAGGCATTTTTGAATGCTGAAATGCTAAAAGCAAAATTTGTATATGCTTAAAAAGTCTTTCAAAAATCCCTGTTTCCATGCTTTAAACAGTCTTCATGGCAATGTAGCGCACCTCTAATCAATATTTCTTTTTCCTCCTTATTTGAGTGCACAAGGAGAAATAATATACCACCCAGATGTCCATTTATTAATTGTCCTTTTTAAGCTAACTGAAGATCCCTTTTATTTTAATCTATACATTTGCTGATACTCATTTACCAAATACGCACAATTAGATGATACTCCTTTTTAACCTGAAAGTTTTAACTGGTACAGAGAGCCACAGGCAGCATACCACTTTCCCACCTCCTTCCTACTGCACAGAAATCTAACCTGGTTTAACAACAATCAAATTTTATATCAAAAGGAAATGAAAAGAATAAAGCAAACGTATGAGTAGCAGAGTATTCAGTCTTTGATATGTTCCTTTGATCCCAGAGCAGGAATTAAGCAATTAAGCAGCAAACCTTTCAGTGAAGCTCAATTTCGTCACACAACAAATGGTTAAGAATTCTATGCATCTGGAAAGCTTGCACATCTTTGCCCTCAAAGAAAGTGGTCCAGTGATTGTCTTATTTGTAATTAAACAATGATCAAGTACTTTGAATTAGTAAGTGAGTGTGTCTGTAAATACCGTCATTGTGACACCAGAGCCTGCTGCTTTCCACAGAATGCAGCAATAAGTTGGATTATTTTTCAGCCATTTTCCAATAGCAAAATGAATCAGAAAGAAAGAAGCCTATTTACAACCTTGACACATGGAAAACAACCACACAGACCTCCCCCTTTCCAGTGTTCCATCTTCCCATGTTTTCAATATGGTTGCTTTAGGTGCTTCGCAACCCACCTGATATTGCCTTGTGATTCACTAGTGGGTCCCAAACCACAGTTTGGGAACCACTGTAATATTATATATAAATTATATATTCAAAAGTGTGTGTGTGTGTGTGTGTGTGTGTGTGTGTGTGTTCACTTCATCACCCCTTTTAAATTCTGAACAATGCAGAATTAATTCCTCCAAAATAATGCAACATAAATGTGTCTTTCAGAGATAATAATAATAATAATAATAATGCAGAGCAGGGGTGTAGCTAATGAAAGTAGCCCAGTGCAGTGGGTAAAATGTTGCCCCAGAATTGATGTCACAACAGGAAGTGACATCACAGTTGTATTTCCATTTTCTGCTTTTTTGGCCATAACTTTTGATAGAGTAAAGATATTACACTCTGGTTTGTTTCCTTGTATTCTGCATTGAATTATCTGCTGTGGTACCATCTCTCATTTAAAAAAAAATGAATGGTTTTTCATACTTGGGCTTGTTCCTGGGGTCCCTTTGAACTTGGCTTTTTTATGTCTGTCTTTTGATGTGCTTTCTTGTAATTTTGGAATAGTGATCTGCATGTCTCTGTTTAGCTGCTGACATGCACTTTCTGTAGTCTGTTGGTCAAGTGCAGGTCTGTGGTGGCTTCTGGGGACATGGCTTTCCTCATAGTCATTCTTAAACCTTTTCTCTGAATGTTCAGCTTTAATTAAAAACAACAGGAAAATGGAGTTGTCCTCTAGGTAGAAAGGGCAACATACAAGCACTCTTTTGCCCTCATCTACTCTGTGAAAGGAAAACCTGTTCCTGTTTTCTGACCAAAGGCACTGGAATATCAGAAAAGAACTTGGTGTTTAGTGTTTTTTTTAATGTTGCAGAAAAATAGTTTAATTTAAAATAATTTAATCATTTTCAAATGGAACACATTCACCTATTCTACCTTTGTGTTTTTGCTGTTCTGTTAAATTCCTTCTCTCTGTCTCTGCCAAATTGAGTATGGGAGAACGACATACCCTTCCTTCCTTCCTTGGAACAATTCTGCTGAGAGGACAAAGAGGCACTTTCTAAGAGGTTCTCTTATTTTTTAACAGGGGAGAACAACTGTCCCTGTTTAATACAGCATAGCGTCAGATCATTGGCTTGGCTCTTTTGCTGGTACGTGTGTGCTGCATCTTTTTAAATTAGACCATTTTTTGGGCAAGGATTTATTTGTGCAAACCATTTTGTGAACTTTTTTTTTTTTTTTTGCTGAATGGTGGTTCATAAACATTCTTTATAATAATGAAATAAATTGTCCGTGATCTGGTCTGGGGCTCTGCTCCCTGGGCATGCCTGATGTGGCCAGGGTCCCAGCCAGCAGGTTTTTCACAGTGACCATAGTGGCGGCAGCCGCCCCCCCAGAGCCTCATCACCCCACTGGTGGGTCAGGTCACAAGGAGGGCATGCCAGGCCCAGCAGGGTCCTGCACCCATGGCTGAAGGGAGCGAAGCAGAGGCGGCAAGCCCAGCATCAAAGCACCAGCCACCACCGCAGCTGACAGCAACAGCGGCAAGTGGCCCACCCCTTACCCCTCAGTCACAGTTAGGCCAGTCCGGGTGTGATCAAGGGAGAGGTCCGCCCAGGCTACTGACATCTGGAGCAAGAGAAAGGAAGCCACTGTCAGTAACTGCCAGAGAAGGGAGGTAAGGGTATTGAGTACTGGGAGGATCAGGGACCTGGAGGGCCGTCAGCCTGGCTGTGAGGAATTGTGGAGCAAGGGGGCAGGGAAGCTCTACATAACCCCAGGCAAGCCAGTGATGAGGGCAGGCTGGAGCAGGCTGGCTAGCAGGTAGGATGCTGGCCAGCCAGTGAACCCAAGTAAGGTTGCTGACAGGGAGGAGGACCAGTGGATGAAGGAACCTGCCCCTCCCCATCTCTGAGGCTACTGGATCCCCCAACAGACCGGGAGGCTTGAGGGAGCCCAGACATAGCCGGTGTCAGCTCCACTGCTATCTCTCACAACACCCTAATGTCGGCTACCATGGGGGCAGGTGCCCCTTGCCTGACAGCGCCGACATAAATATATAAAAAGATGGTAATACAACTCTGTGCCTTGTGATGAGCCTCTCATTGGGGCTTGTCCAGATCTTTTCATGTGAATTGTGCCTCATAGGTTAGACCTGGCTGTCTCTTATTCAGCTGCTCTGAAAGGACAGAAATACTCTTTTGGGTTTCATTGGTGGGTGATGATTCATGGCACATTACAAAGGCCTGCTGTTTGGTGCCTTCAAGATGAAATTTCCCAAAACAGTGTATCTTAAGAGGGTGGTTGTGATTATTTAGAAGAACCATATGTGATCTGACATACTAAGTGGTGAGAGAGGACAAGATGGCTCACCCCTGTTAATGGCACTCAAAATCCCCTCTCTATTGTAAACCCCTGTCTTGAAACACGAAAGAGTTTCTGAAAGCCATGTGGAGCAGTTCACAACAGAGGTCAGAGTGTGCCAGTTTCCTCTGTGGTTTGCATGTGGTTTGCCAGTGTGTAAAAGGTGAAATATTTCCATTACTTTTAAAGTCCTTTTTTATATAGTTGCAAGAGAAGCAATCTAATTTTGCTTCCATGTTGTCTTGACTGACAACCTACAAGAGGCAACTCACCACTTTACCTGCAATATTCACTTGAACCCATTTATTTTTTAAATAATAAAACAATCTTGCTCTTTGTTGTGCCAAATTCCCTTGCTGCAGTCTTATGCCCACAGTAGGCTAATCAGCTTCCCTTATATCCTCAAAAACCAACTCCCTAGGCTTATATAAGGTAAAGGTTTCCCCACGACCGAATGGTCTAGTCGTGACTGACTGTAGGGGGCGGTGCTCATCTCCATTTCAAAGCCTGTAGAGCCGGCATTTTGTCCAAGGACAAGCTTCCGTGGTCATGTGGCCGGCATGACTCTACACCGTAGCGCACGGAACGCCGTTACCTTCCCACTGAAGTGGTCCCTATTTATCTACTTGCATTTAGGTGCTTTCGAACTGCTAGGTTGGCAGGAGCTGGGACAAGCAACGGGAGCTCACTCTGTCACGCAGTCTTGAACTCCCAACCTTCCGGTTGGAAAGCCCAGCAACAGCGAATTAACCCGCTGCACCACCACGTCCCTTATATAAGGCACCACAAAATCCCACCACCAAACAAAAGCAAAATGCTACCAGCTTGCCTCTTCAGTCTCACAGATCCTCCTCCAGTCAATGGGTCCAGGGGTGCGGCAGCCACACAATAACTCCCCAGTCTCCAATAACAACCCTAGTGGCAATCACAATAACTTCATGTATCCAGTCCATCCATCCAACAGTCTATCAGTCAGTTTCAGTCTGTCCATCCGTCCGTCCATCCAAATCAGTAGTCATACTTCCAACCACCTTCATTCCACACTCCAAAATGACCTACACCTACCAACCAGCTCTTTCCAGGAGTTACTTTTATCCCCAGGGCCCTTGTTATCCCCAATGGGCTGCAGCTTTGAATAAGCTGCAGACAAAGGCCCTGGGTTAACCCTGTAATTCCTGGCTGACAGACAAGGGGCCACTGCTGATACCATTCCCTGTCTCCACAGGGTAATCTTCTGCAATTTCTGTAATACTCTTCTTCAGAGAACTTAAAGAGGCTCAAAATAACAAGCTTTTAAAAATGCTGCAAAAATAAAGGCACATATATTCTGGTATTTGAAGCTGAGCATTTGACTCTGTTAGGGCATACATACATGGCAAATAGTAGGATTGTCAGAACAGCTGCAAGTTACAAAAAGTGGAAGAAAAGAGCTACATATTTATAAGATTTGACCTGTAACAGATTCACCCTGGTTAGCAAAAACTGACCACAATTTTGAATAATCTTGAAGAACTTAGAACTTCTTGTCAGGAGAGGGATGTTCTGATAACATCTTTCTAGGTTTCTCATATGGTCTTGACCATGTGGTGGATATTTAGTCAATGACATACCCAGTGGCATTCCTATAGGGGGGCAAAATGCTAAGTTTTGCAGGAGGCTGAGTTCCTGTGTAACACGGCCCCTCCATCTCACTGCTCTCTGAGCATTTTGGCCCCCCTGATAGGAGCACCACTGCCACTGGGCATACACTCTGTCTTATAGATTTTGACATTTCATGGCAAAGTCTCTAAACTGCTTAAGGAATGAATAAAGATGTCTGTTCTTACACCCAGACCATAAAATCCAAATTCTGCTTCAAGGAAGCTACAGTTCTGAACTGGGGGGGGGAATCACACTAACAGCATTTATGTAGATTGCTTAGTAGAATATTGTATCGTTTGCACATTTGATTCTGAATTCCATAACTGCATTGATTCAGGATTTGAAATTTGTTGGCAAGGAATGGTGTGGGAGCAGGAAGAAAGATGGATAAAAGAGAAGTGATGGGTGTGTGCAACCTCCTGGTTTTAGAATTAGTTTACCTTAGAATGCCAGGTGCAAGGGAGTGGCAACAGGATGCAGGTATCTTGTTGTGTGCTCCCTCAGGCATCTGGTGAGTCATTGTGAGATATAGGAAGCTGGACTAGATGGGCCTTTGGCCTGCTCCAGCAGGGCTCTCTTATTTTTTAAAACTAGAGAAACTCATGCTGCTCTGTGCCTGTGTGTGCATGCACATAAATTAAGAATGCATTAAAATAAGATATAATTCTGAGGAATCCATAAATGATAGTGCAGGTTGTGCCAGGTACATGAGAATCTGTGCATAGAAGACAGACATGGGGTGTGTGTGTCTCAAACCCATCGCCTTGAATTGCATCCAAAAGGCTCCAGGATGCCAAAGCAGGTTCTGGAGCACTAGCATTTAGCTGTTCTTGGCCAGCATTCAAGTGACAGGTTGCTGAATACAATAGGGGAACGGCTGTGCTGAAGCTAGACCCGGCTCTTGAGGTGATTGCACGCTACACTTTGCCTGTATGAAGTTGAAATTGCTATTTAGTTAATATGTGGCCATCAGCAGGTTGTATCATCACCACAAGTTCTTCACATGTCACTTCAAAGGCAAAGGCAATGTCATGAGGCAGCGGGATGGAGGCTGCCTGGTGAATTATGGCATCATTATTATGCAAACAAGCAAGGCTTCTTTAGGAATCGCCAGGATTTTTTGTGCTTGATTATTATAAAATGAAGGTGACTACACGGAGAGGCAGCACATGAGAAGCACGATCTGGAAAACTGTGGCTCTTATGCAACTCTCAAAATAATGTCACTTGTTAGGTTTTAGAAATGTTTTCTGGGTGTGGTTTCCCATAAACCTGAAGGGGAATGTTCAGACTTGGCCTCAAGGTAATCCAGAACTCTTCTGTGAATTCTCAGCATGGCTTATTTAATTTAAATGTGTCTGGCCCCTTTTCTTACAGAGATATAAGGATCAATCCACAGGCTTTATTGCTCAGTGAGAAATAAGCTATCTTGTATTCTTTTGTACTGTTTGCTGAATACAAAAGGGAGTGGGATTGCTAACCTTGACCAATTATTAAAAATTATATTTAAGGAAAAGAAGCAAATCATGTAAATGTATTTGCTTTTCTGATTTTGCCGTTGTAAATAGCCATGTGATGCTCCCAATGCAAGTATACACTTAAGTCCATAGACCAGTGGTTCTCAAAGTAGACCGGGATCCACTTTTTAGAAGGGCACTCGTGCCAACTAGTGGGATGCACTGGAAGTGATGTCATTAACTTGGAAGTTATGCCATGGCTGGAAGTGACATCATCAAGCAGGAAATGCCATTCCTAGAATGAAAACTGGCATTGTTCATTTCATTTTTTCACTGGCACAATCATGAAACATCCCTGACAAAGTAAGATTAGGTCAAAATATTACGTAAAAGCACTGAACTATTTTTTTAAACCATCACTTGAAATTTTAAACTGTTAATTCTCACAAAAGGAATATAGCAGGAGTAAGGTCTGCAGCTTCTAAGATCACCTGACAGCAGGTCACAATCCATCAAGTGGCTCCTGACCCACAATTTCAGAAACACTGCTGTAGACTTCTAGTCAGGGGCCTTGTATGGCTTTTAAAGGAAGTGAAACAAGTACCCATTATGGTATTTAGCCCATTCTATTACGGTTAATAATAAAAAGAATCATACAGGTATTTTCAATCAAACCACATAGGCTTTGAGATGGAGGAAGTCACTATCCTGATTATAAATTCTCCCCAAGTAAGAACAGAAGGATAGACATGCTGAATCAAGCAAATATCTATCTAGCCCAGCAATTTGTTTCCAACAGTGAGCAGGTGGATGCTTCTGGAAAGCTCGAAAGCAGGGGATTAAGATGGTGGCCTTCTCTTGCTGTTTATTCATAGCATCTTGTGTACTGTTTCTGAAACACACAGGGTTTTGTTTAACTGTCATTGCTGAGAGCTCACAACAGATCTGTTCTAACAGCTGTTTCCTGGGAGCCATTGTATATAATTTTTTATATTTATATTTCTATATAAAAATACTAATCTGTCAATGTTCTTGCTATGCCTATTAACCTGTATGGGTTTTTCCAAGCTAACAGAGGAGTTAATTTTTGCTTATGTTTTTCATTCAAAGCTTTTAGAGACAATGCAAGAAGAATGCAAACTAAAGGAAATAAAGGAAAATTGATTTTCAAGAAGTATCTGAACTTTAGAGGAAAAAAAATCATAATCAATCCTTTAATTGCTGCCATCCTTTGCTCTTCCAGCCAGAGGTGACATTTTTAGGGTTGAATTATGAACCTCAGTGGAAGCACTGACAGAATCTTAACCAGAGTGGCAAGGGGTGAAATTGTGATGATTGATGGAGGATATCATTGCACCATACCCTGACTGGCTCCACATTCAACTCTTCAAGTCAGTTTGGGCATTGCATTTAATAATAACTTATTATTACTGTTCAAATAACTGTATATGTAATTTCAGCCTACAATAAAATGCACAGCAGTCAGAATAACAATAGTCATTCTGAGTTTGTCATTTTGGAGCCAGTCTGCTACAGAGAGGTTGTCGGCTTCAGATGAAGGAGACTTTGGTTTAATATTCCCACTTATTTAGTCATGAAGCTCAGTGAGGGCCCAGTCCAATCCAACTTTTCAGCACCAACGCAGCCCTGGGGCTGTCTGTGACACCCTCACCCCTGCTTCGTGCAGTGCACACCCTGTTGGTACAGCTGCATCAGTGCTGGAAAGTTGGATTTGATTGGGCCCTGCATGGCTTTAGGCCAGTTGTTGTTAGCAATACAAGATTGCTGCAAGGATAACTCCCCCCTGGGGGAGAGGGGGGGGAAGGAGGAACCATGTAAACCTTCCTGAGCAACCTTGCGGAAAGACAGGCTAAAAATATGATAAATAAATAACATTCATCAAGATTGGTCATTGAAATCAACAAGATTCACTAATCCATTCCACAAGTCCCAGAAAAAGCCCTCTCAAAAAGCTGTTTTCGCAAAACAGTGGAAAGTAGTCAGTGAAGTAGCTAAGCAGGTTCATCTAAAGTGCCAGTTTGAAAGAGTGAATGCAACTTCCAAAAAGACTTTTCTGAGGCCCCTTTAACTCATTTTCCATAAAAGAGAGATCCTGAAAGGTGAGCTATCCTTCCCATAATGATCTGAGCCATAGATGGGAAGGGGAAAGGACTGTACAGAAGAAAGGTGGTCTTTTATTACCTCTTAAAGCCTATATTTCTAAAGCATGTTAGCTTGTAGTCTTGAGCCTAGAACCCAATCTATACATGAGGCAGAGTGGTCAATTGAGGTAGTAGCTTTTTAGATTATCACTATGCATAATGTGTAGATTGGGTCTGCATATTATGTGGTTCATTATGTGACAATGGTGTTTTGTAGTATCCAAATCTATTCCCATAAATGTACATACACATTTTTAAATTAAATCAAAACCATTGCTTCAGTTAATTAGGACTATTGCTATAGCAATGGCATGTCTGGTGGCTTGGAGATGAAGCAAGCGATCATTTGGCAAACACTTTCAGGAAACGGTTGAGCCTCATTGACCCTGTTTTGCCACAGCCCCTGCTCCAAGGTTTCCCACTAAAGACTATGCCTGCTTGAGCTAACTAGTTCCCCTGACCCAGATACTGCCAGCCCTGGTAGTATATGCAACATGCAGGATACTAGCACTAATGGAAAGTTAGGCCCGCCCACACAGTGGCTTGCCTGTAGGCCCCAGGCCTCCTCCTCCAGCCTCCCAACAGTTGCTCCCCAACAAATCCACAGTCCTCAATCCAATAATCCTCAGTCATTTGCCTGTCCATCAGTCAGCAAATCAGTCTGCATATCAGTTCGCCACACCAGTCCAATGAGCCAGTCTATGGTCCAGTCCATTAGTCAGTCAAGCCAGATTGTTATATAAATTCATCACACCAGTCCAACGAGCCAATCCGGTGTCTAGTCAGGCCAGCAAACCTCTACTCCTCTCACCACTCTCTCCACAATACAACCCACAGCTTCTCCTTCCTCCAGGTGCTCCTTATATCCCCTTGCAGGCTCCCAAGTGGCGTGGCTGCAGCTGTGCAGGCAGCCACTGCTACTTCCCTGGTGTTAACCCTGTGCTTGCCTGAGCCAAGGGCCATTGCTGAGACCATAATCTGTCTCCTCGGGAGGATCTTCTGTAATTCCCACTACAGACCCATGCATCACTCTCAACACCATTCTCTGGCCACTAGTTAGCTGGTGGAGTTAAAGCACAGTAAAGACTACCCCACTCCTCTGATAAGCTACCATGTTGGTGCAGAGAGTAAGGCATCTGCTTCTGATTGCCATCATCTCCAGTCTGAGACCCTGTTTCCTTAAGAAGCCTAGAAACAAAGGAATTATACACAGTTATGGGGCCCAACTGTGCATGCATGTGGATGAGCTAATTCAGACTGCAATCCTATACTGTGCTGGATTAGCAAGGCAGGCCGGCCTGTGCCAAATCCAGCACAGTATAGGCGAAACTGGAGCCTCCCCACGGCAAGGGCACATTCAGCCTCCAGCCTCCCCTATGCACTTCTCGGATCTGCGCCTGCTAAACAGCAGACGCAGATCTGAGGAGACCGTGTGACCCAAATCGGGGCCATGCTTTATGTGGTGGAATTTTCAGTCCAAAGGGATTCTAATAACTGAGGGTCCAATCCTATCCAATTTTCCAGCACTGGTGTTTCAATGCATCATCAAGGAAAGGGAACAAATGTTCCCCTCCCTTGAGGAGGTCTCCCTGGCTGCACCCCCACTGCAGGATAAGGTGCACCCCCTGCTGGCACAGCTACATCAGTGCTGGGAAGTGTGATTGGATTGGGCTCAGCAGACAATTCACATGTTTACTTGTGTGAAACTTTTCAGCCATCAGCAAAACCTGGTTTGTGCCTGAAAACTGTGGTTTGCCAGCAAAACATGAACTTTGATAATCATCTTTTAAAATGTGGTTTTTCATTTTCATGAAGACTTGTGTTTTGACATTTGAAACTTCAAATCCATTATCTTTCAGGCTAATTAATTAATTTAACACATTTATTAAGCATATTTACTGCTCTGCAATTTATCAGTTGAAGGACAGTATGAAAATATGTGATTAAATTTAAATAAATTTGCATATTAATCTACATACCTTTTCAAGATCCCATGTACCATTTCATAAACAAATTAAACAAAAAGCTACCAATCATGATTTGAGAGAAAAGCCATCTTTAATATTGTATGTGAACATACCAGTATCGGAAAACTTGAAAAACAAGCACCTTTATATGTTCATTTTACTTGCAGCCCCACCAGTTAACATTTTCCCTCATCAAATGCTGCAGGGAAATTATGAATATCAAACTGGAATCTGGGGGAAATAAAAGAGGAAGGAACAAAAGGAGGGGAACAAGGAATGGGAAAAGAACGAATGGTAATGGGATCGGGACAAGAGAGAAAGCAGGTGGGCTCTGTGGTAATTGAGAGAGTTTTGAAGGCTGGATGGGGGCTACTATGAGTACAAAGAACCCAAGCAGTCCTCCATTGCCTTAGAAAACAGCTAAATTCTGTCAATATGCCCCATTTCCCGTTATGCTCATGAATTTCCTGCAGTTTCCTGCAACCAAACTGGACCAGATTCCCTAACAATGGCCCTGAAACAATGTTTTTTTTGCTTCACTAACCACTCTTAGATGTCACTGAGAGCCCAATCCGATCCAACATTCCAGCGCTGATGTAGGGCCACACATCCTGCAGTGGGGGTACAGTCAGGAAGACCTCCTCAAGGTAGGGAAACATTTGTTCCCTTTCCTTGAGGATGTATTGTGGCTACACTGGCACTGGAAAGTTAGATAGGATTGGGCTCTGAGTCCTTACCATGTCAGTGACATCACAGTTTCCATGGTAACTAATGCACTTCAAGGAGAAAACAGAGCAGGATTTTATTTTCTTTTAAAAAGGATGACTAAAATCCGTGGCATAAACAAATTCTGCAATGGTGGGGATGCTATAAAGTTTTCATTGCCACTTATTGGAAGAAACTGCATAACTCACTGACACTTCAGGAGCCTATGTGGTCTCTGCTAACTCAGGATGATAAAAATTTTATAGGGATGAAAACTGCATTAATTATGGCATGCACAAAATATTTCCCATTGAAATACATGGGTCCTGTTGAGTAAATAAGGAAGGGGCATAAAGCCTTGCGCACTCTGTCTCTCTAGAGAGTGAAGTCTGAATGTGGGGGTGGAAAGGAAATCGTGATAGAGGTTAACCATCTAATGCAAGTGCAATATTTTATAGAAGCTTCCAGAAGCTAGCAAGAGCAAATTTTGATAGTCTCTGTCCACACATTCTGTCCATCGGAGTTCATGCTGATAGCCAGCCTTCCCTTGTGGTGGGACTTCTTGCTGCTTGGTAAGTTGGTTATTGAACATCTAGCCAAATATAAGAAAAATGTTGGAACATATCAGGCGGAGGGCTGGCCATCTCCCCATCCATCCAAAGAGGCAAGCCTTCCCTTTCCTTTTCCCATAAATTTTCCAAGCTCTTTTGTCCACCTTCTTTTTCCATCTCTTCTGTGCTTCCTGTGGAGTCCTGCTTGCTGTAGCAGGTGATGGAGGGTTAGCCTAGAACAGTGGTTCACAAATAGCACCGGGACCCCCCTTTTTAATGGCAACATGTCAGGACCCACTGGGATCATGGCCAGAAGTGACATAATCAAGAAGGAGGTGTTGTATTTGTGATGTACTAAAAGATATTCCTGGAATGCAAACTGGCATTCTTGGACTTCAGCAAGTGCACAACCATGAACCATCCCTGACAGAAAGCAAAATCAGGAAAGCAAAATATTTTGTAAAAACACTGAATTAAAAACAACATTTTTAAAATGCAAACTGTTAACACTCACAAAAGGAATATAGCAGGAGTAAGGTTTGCAGCTTCCAAGATGGCTACTCCCAGCTTTCTGCAACCCATCTGATATCAGGTTGCAAACCACCCAGTGGCTTCTGACCCACTGCTTGAGAAACACTGGCCTCCTAGAGGACCAAAGACAGGTGGAAGAAGATGTAACTGCCTCATGTCCCAGTTCAGTGATGGATGTAACAATGTGGTGGAAATTTCTGGATTGCAACTTGGCAGCCCTAACCCATTGCACAATCCATTTATTTGTGTTTTAATTTCCCCATCTATTCTTGTTGCTTTACAATACAGTAGTATATACATTCCCATCCATCTTCAAACTGTGCATGAACTCACACACATACAGTACCCAAACACATTTTCTGTCTTCTTATTTGTGTTTCTAGTCCTTATCACAATCAGAAAGGAGACCCTGGAAGCCTGTACTCAAAGCTTAGCAGAATTCCACAAATGTACTGATGGTTGTCTCTTGTCAACTGATTGTTGGGGCCATCAGCCTGCCAAAAATCTTGGAAGCATTGCAGCAATATTTGATAACTTCCAAGGATATGGTGGTGGTGTCTGGGTATGACTTTGAGTTCATGGACAATCTTCTGACAAAAGGCTCCTGTCAAAAGATTTTTTATTCTACTCTTGAATCTGCTGTGTGTGTCCTTAAATTTGTGCCACCTCTCCATCTTTTTTGAAATTGCATCACATGAAATTGCATAACTCTGCTGTCCTGCTATGTCCTGCTATGGTGAACAAGGGAAAGGAGCACATTTATTATGAATATTTGCTAAACTATTGCACCTCCCATGACTGGTTGGCTATTCCCTGTAGCCCAGGCCACGTTTAGGGATCTACCATGACTGGTGGCTGGGCAGGTGAGTCTGTTGCCTGGGAATGGGTCTATAGGTGGGGTTGGCTAAGGCCACAACCACTAATCTCAGCATGTCATACCTTCATTATATAGAACTCTAGGCCATTGCCATGAAATATTCATTCTAGAAGTAATACACAGAGTAAGACCGTTAACATCAATAGGGAGTTGGACATGAAACCATAGAATCGTCTAAAGGTAAAGGTAAAGGTTTCCCCACGACCGAAAGGTCTAGTCGTGACCAACTGTTGGAGGCGGTGCTCATCTCCGTTTCAAAGCCTGTAGAGCCAGCGTTTTTGTCCGAGGACAAGCTTCCGTGGTCATGTGGCCGGCATGACTCTACAGAACGCCGTTACCTTCCCACCGAAGTGGTCCCTATTTATCTACTTGTATTTTAGGTGCTTTCGAACTGCTAGGCTGGCAGGAGCTGGGACAAGCAACGGGAGCTCACTCCGTCACGCAGTCTTGAACTCCCAACCTTGCGGTCGAAAGCCCAGCAACAGCAGATTAACTCGCTGCGCCACCACGTCCAACAATGTCTTAATTCAAAACCTTTGCCTAATTTTAAAAATAGAAATATAAAAATATTTTTTTTAAAGAAAAAAGTTGCTGGTTCTGCAAAAAAAAATTATTCTATATCTGGTACTGATACTGCAAACTGGTACTGAGCTGCAAAAAATATCAGGCATAGGTTCCTACATAGGTTACTATGCATAGGTTGCTATGTATGCCAAGACAGAAGAAGTGACAGAAATTTTCCTCCTTGTGTCTCATCCAATGTGCACTGCAGCACTTATTGCATTGTATCTTCCACTTGACTGGAACCACAATTCAATAATGACAGAAGCTCAGCTTGTCTCAATGCCTTGTATGCTCCCAGCTGGTCCAGTATATACAATATTTTGCCAAAGCAACACATAGGTGCATGTGTGCCTGGTGGATGTGTAGCATTCATACAAAGCCTACTATGACCATGTCTCCTTATGCAAAGAGATAGGCTTGATTTGAGTCACCAGCAGAGACTGTTTGCCCTCAAAAAGTCAAGCTGTATAGGCCCACTATAGTCTTTCGTTCATCCAAAACCCTAGTGCTGAGGTGCACATCACTGACATATGGCCTAGGGCGTAATCTTCAGCTGGAGTTAGGCTGGCACAGTTAGGCCAGCAAAGTTTGTCTGGCACAAGGGCCATCGTAAAGTGCATTTGCATCATCCTCAGAGGAGAAAGTTTGCACAAAGAACTAGTCTTCATTGGAAATAGAATGGAAGACGAAAATGTACCTTGATATTCTCCAGTGAATCACATAGGGAGCTTACTTCTAGCAGAGTTGGTTTTTCACATCTTTGAAAGACATTGACTTAGATTTAAAGGAGTAGATCCATTAGTGTGCGTGCACACACATACAGAGAGAGAGGGAGAGAGAGAGAGAGAGAGAGAGAGAGAGAGCAATTCTATGTTAGGAGAAGGAGACAGAGAGCAGGTTTGCGTTAGAGAAATGGTCACTATTAATGGTGGAAAATGTTCCTTTAATAGAAATAACTATGGCAACTACTTTCACAATTTTAACTTGGTGTATTGACAGTTGTTGCCACTTTGGAACCAGTGAATGAGATGCAATTGTTATATTTGAAAATATAATTAATCTCTAATTGTACAAATGTATGCACATTTTTAGTCACTCCAAAATCTCCACCAGGAAGCCTTCATGAGGCTAATGAAGCATTCTGAGTGGCACAAAAATGTGCATATCCTAATCACAGAAGTTGGTTAAGACTTCCTGTCTTGCATTTCAGAAGTCTATTCAATTTTGGTCCTTGAAATGTGATTGCTATGAGAAGGCAGACAAGTATTGCAAAAGCTTAAAGAAGCCATGGGCTTCACAAACAACTCTTGGGACAGGCATAGTATGGTATGGGTTCTATGCAGATGTGGATCTGCCTTTCTGTGCTCACGCTTCACATCTGGTGGCAAGTTCTGATATATGTATTTGCATGTTCTCTTTCTGTCTCCATCCTATGGTTAAGAATCATTTGACTTCTTTTTTCTTTTATGAACAATGGTGAATGTGGTCAGATGGGAAAGAAGCAAAATATTCTACCCAGATTTATTACTGAACTTGGAGCTGGTTCACACATACAAATTGGACAAAACATCACATGATGATCTGTGAGTGAAACCATTTCATGACAGGGCATCACAAATATAACCCAACAATCAGAACCTTAATATCACCTTAAAACAATCCCTCCAAGTGGAGTCAATCCACATATTAAGCTGCCAACTGTAGTGAAGTGCAGAGAAATCAGATGATGTAAACGCAGGTGTGAAGCAGTCCTTAAAAGACTTATAAAACATTATGGGAATTCTGAAAAAAAGGCTATTCACTTTCATCACAGTTTGAGAGAGGTACAATCAGTTCTCTTTATATGCAGACTCGCTATCTGTGAATTCGCTTATCTGTGAGGGGCAGAATTGCTATGTTCCTCATTATCTGCGCCTCTGTCCTTGTTACCTGCTATGCAGAGATCTTCTGAAGGCTACAGGGCAGGGGCAAACAGAGCCCCGAGTGCGCCCATGGCACATTGCCCCGCCCCCGTGCATCGCCCAGCCATGCCTCCCTGTGCCCGGAATAGCTCCATTTTGGAGCAGAATGGACGCCAGGGAGGGCGGGTGGGCCAGACAGTGCACGGGTTCATCTGCGGACTCCACGCAATGGCGCCCTGCCACCCCGCCGCTGCCAGCACCCATGACTCACGCCACCCCGGGCTATACCCTTCCTCCGCCTCTGCTACAGGGACCTTCAGAATGGCACCTGCGACCAGCACAGACCTCTTTAAAATGGCAAGCAGAAGCATCCATTAAGGGATCCATGCTGGTCACAGGTGCCATTCTGAAGGTCCCTGCACCCTCTCGAAGGTCTCTGCAGCATTCAGAGATCTTTTGGCACTTCCTGCTGCACTCTGCTGGCTTTCCGAGGGTCTCTGCTGAATTCTTCTGATGGTAGATAAGGTACCCCTTGCACCAAACCCCATTGATCTCATAGGATCAATGATTTGTTATATGTGAATTTGCTATCCGGGAGGATTTTTAGGAACCTAATCGCAGGGGAGAACTTTCTCCTTTTAGGACAGCCTAGCACAATGTTGCACTCCAGTACCGTATTAGTGGTTCAGTATTCCTTCTTCATGCATTGTATGTACAGCCTGGTTATAGGGAGAATGGCCTTGATAAATGTATGTGGGAGTGTCCTATCTGCCACTTAAATCAGGGGAACTGTGTACTCCTGTGCTAGGTGGACTAGGATGCAGATTTGAAACAAAAGTATATTTCCTGTTGCGTATGCAGCTTTGTGCCAATGTGCCTACACACAGTTGTGCACATGGGAAGGGATTCCCCACAAGGCTCAGTAGAGCCCTTTTACTCTCTTCCTCCTACTTCAGGACATGCCAGGCATAAAACATAAAACATAAAACAGGAGACCTGCCAGTGATTCCAAAGTGCGATTCATCAGCTTTGCTGATGGAAGGCTCAAGGAAGGTTAACCTGTGCATATGGCCTGAGGAGGAGTTGCATGCCTGGACTGCTTTATGGGAGACACACGCAGAACTCCCATTGTAAATAATGACTGGATGTGAGCACTACACATGCAGTTGGACAAGGGCCTGTGGAAGAGAGAATTATTGTGTCATACAGGGAGGAGATCAATATTTCCTAATTTTTTAAAAAAGGGGAAAGAGCAAGAGGTTCACAAAATAGTGAACTGCTATGGCAGATCCTACTTTTGTTGTTTAAAGAATGACTTGAATATTCCCATGTCTGAGTCTTGCAGACTTTTTGAAAGGCTATGTTTTATGAATAAAACTCCAAACATGTCCATAAATGGGCATGAGCAGGGGGGAAATGGGAGTTACATCCATGCCCTACAGTATTATCCAATATGCCTTTGACACACAACTGCATTCTAAATATTGCTCACTATTGCAATTGATATGTGAACTGGCATAGCAATGGTGATACATGTGGAAAAACACTTTTTTATTATTGGAATTTTTGTCACTGGTGAAATGTGATATGATAGCGGAAATGTTTTGTGGAAGAATTGGACACTTCCAACTTCCCAAAATCAACTGTACATTTCAAGTACTAAATCTACTGTACAATGCCTGGAAAAGCTCTATAAATCTTGGAGAAACAGTTCTTTGATATGTTTAGAACAATGAATAGCTTTCTTTGCCTTGGTATCTTCAGCCACTTTGAAGGGCAATGAGGCACTTTGAAGTTTCAAGAGCAAAGTATTCAGGATGTTCCGATGTTAATGATGTGTAAAGTGCCTGATTAAAGCTCTTTCCAAATCCTAGTCAGTTCCGAGAATCTTGGCCAGCCATAAATCTATGGCATATTTAGCACTCTTAACATCATAAGGTAGCATTTCATATTTGAGATGAGCAAGAAATTTAAAAGAACCAAACTAAAACTTCACACTTTTTAAAAACTTCAGGTTTTTAGTTTCTAAAAACTTTTAAAAAGTTTATATTTATATAGCCTGTGATTTATAATAAAATGCAAGCCCTTTTCCTTGAGAAATGTCACTAATCTTATCAGAATTCTTTTGCCTTCTCTCAAGTTCCTAGCAATTTGAGCAAAAACGTTCCCAATTCTTATATCTCATTCATCTTTTGTTGGAATTCTTCTCAAAGTTCCTATGGTATTTTATGGAATAGGTGCTTATACCACCATAGCACTAGGGGCGGGAGGAGGTCTTTCCTGCTGCCCTGAAAAAAAAAGAAAATTCAAGCTCACATTCTCTGAGATCAGCAGAACAGCAGCTATGATTCTGTAGCAAGTCAACATGATTTGTTATTGTCCTCCAATTGTGTTGTGCATTCTCTGGTCCTGGAAGCCCCTCTGGTTGGGCAAATCCGAAGCTGCCTGAGGACAAACTAGGAATGCATCTGTAGTTAGTCAATTAAGCAGCAACACTAATCTAATCACATACTGTGCTGGATAATGTCTGCCACTAAAAGACAAATGCAGAGGAAACATATTTATATTAATAAAATGCTGTAAGCAAAGAGGTGAAGTGGAGACATTTGTTGTTTTAAAGCGCTAGGCTCTAATCTGGTCGCAGTGTATAATTCCATTAACATTATTACTGTTATATTAAATAATTTAGTTAAAATAAATTAGATAAATGAAAGCTGTTTGCCAGACATATAGCAATGGGAGAGCTGACCCAGCATTCTACTGAAAGACAATTCTATTTAAAAAGTCAAAGCGGGCATATAGATTTTCCGTTGACTTCTCTGCTTCTTTTAGTCTGTTGCTGCTCTGGTCGAAGGGCATTTTGTACAGTTTTGGTTGACTTTTGTTTTGGGTCATATTGTTACAGAGTCAATATTTTGTTTCTGTTAAATCTGTTTAATTCCAGGTGTGCAGGAGTCACGCATCTATTCTAAAGATGTGTATTGGTGCCTTGTCCCTGCCTGGAGAGTGAGGGGCCAGACCTGTAACCAATGGCAGACCTAAAGGGGGGGCAAAGGGATTAACTGCTCTGGGCGCAGGGAGCAAGGGGACGGGAACGGCAGCATGATGCCTTCCCCTCCCCTCGCAGCACCCCTGCCTGCTCTTCCACAAGCCGAACGGAGCCAGCAGCCTACTCCTGGCTCTGTTCAGCTATAAGGAGTGGAGGGGAAGCGCGCGGGCACTCTGCTGCCCACCTACCCTCTACTCTTTAAAATGGAACGGAGAAGGTTCACTGCTAGCTCCGTTTGGCTTTTGGGTGGTGGGTGGATGGCCTGCATCCCCTCCTGAAAGCCAAACAGGGCCGGCAGCAGCTGTTGGCTCTATCTGGCTGGCTAGTGGGCGGACGACAGGTGGAAGATCAGCCGGTCGTTTGCCCTCCTCCGCCTCCCTTGGAGGGTGTGGGACTGCTTGGAATGGCACAGACACTCGAGGGGGTCGCTTTGCACAGCTCTGGGTGGTGCCCCACTCCTCTGCTCACAGGGTATTGCTTCCAGCTGTGCAATGCAGCTCTAACGCTGCTATCGGCCTTTTTTAAGGGGGAAAGGAGGAGGCAGCCCATAGCCCTGCCAATGCAGGGAGTAATTGCAGTGATGCAATGACGACACCACAATTGCTTCCAGGAGAGGGGGCGGCTGATTGGGGGTTTGCACCTGGACGGGCAAGCCCCCAGGACTGCAACTGGTTGTAACTTGGCTATTTTACAGGAAGAAGCTTCAAGTTCAAAGGCTAGGAAAGCTATGCGTTTCATTGAGCCATCTTTTTACATCCCCTTCTATAATTAATCAATGGAACCTAAATGTTCCAAATTCGAATGGAGACCTGTTTACTCCTTAAATTTAAATTGCGTTTTCACGCCTCAAAATCTTTCCAACTCCGAATCCTGCTGGTACAGCATATTTGGTGTGACCAGAGCCAACACCCCAGACACCGGAGTATGGGCTAAAAAATGTTATGTAAAACAGAGGGAAAGCTTCTCATCCCTCAAGGTCCTCACCAGCCCCATGAATAAGCTCAAGCCAGGAACAATACATTAGACCAGTGTTTCTCAGACGGTGGGTCATGGAAAACTGGGAGCAGCCATCTTGGAAGCTGAAGACCTTATTCTTGCGATATTCCTTCCCTCAAAAAAACCCTCATTTGAAAATTCAAACTGTTAACACTCACAATTTTCAAATGAGGGTTTTTTTTTAAATTTTGTTTTAGTTCACTGTTTTTACATAACATTTTGTCCCCATCTTGCTTTCTGTCAGGGATGTTTTATGGTTGTGCCATTGCTGCAGTCCAAGTATGCCAGTTTGCATTTCAGGAGTGTCATTTTATTATTATGTTACAATGACAGCACTTCCTGCTTGAAGATGTCACTTCCTGACATGGTATCACTTCCAGGTTAATGACATCACATCTGGTGGGTCCTGACACAAGTGCCATTCTATAAAGTGGGTCCTGGTCTAAAAAGTTTGAAAATCGCTGCAGTGGACCAACCAGCAATCCACTGCATCCTCAACTGAGTGGGAAAACAAAGGCAGAACCCCTCAGGGGTTCTTGACTAGCAACAGAGGTCCTCCTGATTGTCCACCTAAGAATCGCATAGGATTTGCTAGGGTACATTATAAAAACCTATTGCTGTAATGTCTTGTGTTCTTTGTTCCACTGGCTCCTTGTTGTTCTTGTTCCTTGCTGTCTCATCCATTGCCTCTTATTCTGCTTTGCTATCCATTTGTGGAACATTAACCTGGTGGTGCTGCATCAAGTCACCCTACTCTAGTCTCCATCCGAGAACTATGGCACCAGTCAACACTCAGGATCAGTAGTATCATCCTGCCACCCGCTTTCTTGCTTTCTCTTTCTGTCTCCAAGTGCTACCAAAGCTGCTGAAGCCAATTAGCCAACCTTTGGGCTGTTTCCATCTCTTCAACTGCCCTACTCCTTCTCTCATAGAAAGGCAGCTCAGATCTCTTGCCTTGCTCTCTTCCATTCTATTGCCTTGTTGTACAATAAGCGCATCTTCCTAAGCAAAGAGGAGTCTCAAAGATGGAAAGATGCGCTTGGTTGACCATTTGTTGCCATAACCCCAGCAACTCAAGGCTCTCATGCCTTGCAGAAATAGGATAGGTAAACTTGGGCTTTAGGGATGGGAACTAGAGCCTTTATGACTCGACTTGGTCTAGGAAGATGCCTCCATGGCTAATGAGGAAAGTTAGAGCAGCTGTAAAGGGCAAGGAAGCCCTTCCATAACTGGAAGTCTTGCCCTAGTGAGGAGAATAAAAAGGAGCACAAACTCTGGCAAAAGAAATGTAAGAAGGTGATATAGGAGGCCAAGAAAGGCTTTGAGCAACGCATGGCCAGCAACATAAAGGGGAATAATAAAAGCTTCTTCCAATATGTTAGAAGCAGGAAACCTGCCATAGAGATGGTCGGCCCACTGGACGGGGAGGGAGGAGAAGGGGAAATAAAGGGGGACTTGGAAATTAAATGAGTTATTTGCATCTGTCTTCATGGCAGAAGACCTCAAATAGGTACCACTGCCTGAACAGCCTCTCCTGACTAAGGAATTAAGTCAGATAAAAAGAGAAGAAGTTTTAAACCTAACCGACAAATTAAAGGTCAATAACCCCTGCTAACTGGGCAACAGCACTATTTCAAGTGGTGTTCCTCTTATATTTAGCAGGGGGAGAGTAATTGCCCCCCAGCAGTGTCTTTTCTAGTGGCTGTTGCTGGTGGTGTTTTGCATTTTTTAAGATTGTGAGCCCTTTTGGGACAGGGAGCCATTTAACTATTATTATTTGCCTGTAAACCACTTTGTGAACTTTGTGTTGAAAAGCAGTATATAAATACGATTGATTGATTGATTGATTGATTGATTGATTGATTGATTGATTGAT
>JAJKFI010000086.1:1527611-1573566 GCA_029204185.1 Lerista edwardsae
GTGCCCGGGTGTTGATATGTCCCATCCCTGACCCCACCCCCACTCACATGTGTGCCCGGGTGTTGATATGTCCCATCCCTGACCCCACTCCCACTCACATGTGTGCCCGGGTGTTGATATGTCCCATCCCTGCTGCTGTACTGTTTCTGTTGCTCTAGGTATAGTAGCCCTCTGTTTCATATCCTGGAGTTGTTTGTGACGCTGCTGTACTGTTTGTGTTGCTCTAGATGTAGCAGCTCTGTCTCTCTTATCGTGGAGTCTTGTCACGCTGCTGTACTGTTTCTGTTGCTCTAGATGTAGCAGCTCTGTGACGTAGCGTTGCAAGTTTTTTTTTTTCCCCTCAGGTGTTTCCTGTGTACACTGTTGTTTCATCTTTGTAGCCTTTGGTTGCACCTGCCCAATTGCCTTACATTACACAGTGAAAGTAAACTTTCAGAGAGAAAGTAAACTTTCAACAGCCACAGCACCTTGTGCCAACTGTCCACTGCCAAGCAGGGACCGCCTACATGTCCACAGAACACATTGTATCGGTTTGCCTGCGTGAAACCTGTTTGCTGCTGTTTGTCTTCAACTGTCAAGAGTTCAGTTGCTGCCTGAAGATTCCGCATGTCATTTGCATCTCATCATGACATCATCAGAGCCTCGGAATGTTCGGTTCAGCCCATAGCCAGCCATAGAGAACCACAAATTCGCTTGTACCCGCGCCCGTGGGGGCGCGATCCGTTCCAAAACCGCGCAGCGATGGTTTCGGGGGGCCAAGGCACCCACGTGCCGAGTTTGGCGCGAATCGGTCCAGGCGTTGCGGAGCCTATGTGGAACAAACATACACACATACATACACACACACATACGCTCTTCTTTATATATATAGATTTAGCTATAGAACGGGTCACCCAACAGTAACCAACAAAAAAACCCGTGGCCAATTTGATGACACTCACACAATTAAATAAAAGTTCTAGTATTAGCTGTGATATATGGAAATGAGAACTGACTCGTAATAATGATTTTTTTTAAAAAATCAGGATTTTTACATAAAAAGTTGTATTTTCAGGTTTTTTTGGTCATAGTTTTTGCTAGAATAAAGATATGACACTGTTTTTTTCATTGAGTTCCTCATGAAATTCTGCATCCAACGATATATAACATGATGGTATTACTCTGTAAAACCACGATTTTAAAAGAATTGTGACTTTTACATTAAAAGTTTTATTTTTGGTTTTTAGTTTTTTGGCCATAACCTTTGATAGAATGAAGATATTACACTCCAATTTTTTTTCATTGAATTTCATTGAATTTTTTCATTTCATTCCACATCCAATGGTATATAGCATGATGGTAATATCTTTTAAAACCACCATTTTAGCAATTTTGGTCCCTGGTGGTGTCACCCACCTCTTTGTGCATCACCTGGTGCGGCCTGCCCCCCCATCCCCCTTAGTGATGCCATTGAAGGGCTCAATTCTGTCCAACTTTCCACCACCAATGTAGCTGCAGTGCAGCTCCAAGATAAGGGAAAACATTCCCTTGCCTTGAGAAGGCCTCCGTGACTGCCCTCTCCACCACAGAATGCAGATTACACCCCGCTGAGTTTCTCTCTCCAAATATACTGTATATTATCTGAGTTCCAGCAAGGACGAAAGCAGAAGGCAGGCAGGTTTTTGGAGACATTCTGTAGCTGCAACCACAGCGTGACTTGGCTCCATCTTGTATATTAGCAAGTCAAATACGTCAAATACTGGACCAGCCCTCAGTCTTGCCCCTCTCCTTCTGAACTTCCATATAAGTACATAAAGATACCTTATGCGGAGAGAGAACATTGTTTCACCTAGCCCAGAGTTGCACAATAACTGGCAGTGTCTCTTCAAGGTCTGTCCAGATATTGGTCATGTGCTTTCAAGCCTATTGCCATAGGTATACAGAATACAACTTGCTTTTATAATATTTACTAGCTTTTATGTACCCGGCTTCGCCCGGGTGTTTATATGTCCCATCCCTGACACACACACACACACACACACACACACACCGTGGTTTTCGGCCACCCCCGGGGCGTGTTTTTTCTTTTTGTAAAAAATTACCCGGCGGTGACCGGGTGTTTATTTCTCCCATCCGAGACCCCCCCCCCAGTGTTCCTTCCAGTGTTCCTATTGCCAGTGTTTGTTGGGTAACCCTGCAAAGTACGGATTAGACGTGGAACCCCACCCCTGGGCTTTTGTTTTGTTTTGTTTTGTTATGTACCCGGCATTGCCCGGGTGTTTATTTGTCCCATCCTTGACCCGCCCCCCAGTGTTTGTTGCCTGGCTGTGCAAACCCACGCCTGGAAGGGTTTTTTTGTTTGTTTTAAATTTCCCCGGCGTTGCCCGGGTGGTTATGTGTGCCATCCCTGATCCCCCAGTGTTATTTGTAGATCTTATTGGTTATTCAACATTGTCACATGGGAGTCCTGTCCCCCCATCTCACCAAACTCACCAGCCACACAACACGTTTCGAAATGGGTGCAACTGCCACTTCAGATGGCCCTGTATAGGTTTCCCTGCAGGAAACCTATTTGCTGCTGTTTGTCTTCAACTGTAAAGAGTTCAGTTGCTGCCTGAAGATTCCACATGTCATTTGCATCTCATCATGACATCATCAGAGCCTCGGAATGCAGTGGCTCAGCCCATAGCCACCTATAGAGAACCACAAATTCGCTTTTACCCCCGCCCGTGGGGGCGCAAGCCATTCCAAAGCCACACAGCAATGGTCTTGGGGGGCCAAGGCACCCGCGTGCTGAGTTTGGCGCGAGTCGGTCCAGGCGTTGCGGAGCCTAGGTGGAACATACATACACACATACATACATACATACGCTCTTCTTTATATATATAGACTAGCTTTTATGTACCCGGCTTTGCCCGGGTGTTTATATGTCCCATCCCTGACCCCCCCCCCAGTGGTTTTCAGCCACCCCCGGGGTGTGTTTTTTTTGTAAAAAATTACCCAGCGGTGACCGGGTGTTTATTTCTCCCATCCATGACCCCCCCCCAGTGTTTCTTCCTAGTGTTTGTTTCCAGTGTTTGTTGGGTAACCCTGGAAAGTACAGATTAGTCGTGCAACCTCACCCCTGGGCGTGATTTTTTTTTATGTACCCGGCGTTGCCTGGGTGTTTATTTGTCGCATCCTTGACCCCCCCCCGTGTTTGTTGCCTGGCTGTGCAAACCCACCCTTGGAAGGGTGTTTTGTTGTTTTAAATTTACCCGGTGTTGCCCAGGTGGTTATGTGTGCCATCTCTGATCCCCCAGTGTATTTGTAGATCTTATTGGTTATTCAACATTGTCACGCAGGAGTCCTGTCCCCCCATCTCACCAAACTCACCAGCCACACAACACGTTTGGAAATGGGTGCAATTGCCACTTCAGATGGCCCTGTATAGGTTTCCCTGCGGGAAACCTATTTGCAGCGGGAGTCCTGTCCCCCCATTTCACCAGACTCACCAGCCATACAGATGGCCCTGTCAGCGCATCAGAATGCAGTGGCTCAGCCCATAGCCACCCATAGAGAACCACAAATTCGCTTTTACCCGCACCCGTGGGGGCGCAAGCCGTTCCAAACCCCCGCAGTGACGGTCTGGGGTGGACAAGGCGTGCCGAGTTTGGCGCGAGTCGGTCCAGGCATTAGTGTTTGTTGCCTGGCTGTGCAAACCCACCCCTGGAAGGGTTTTTTGTTGTTTTAAATTTACCTGGCGGTGCCCGGGTGGTTATGTGTCCCATCCCTGATCCTCCAGTGTTATTTGTAGATGTTATTGGTTATTCAACATTGTCACGCCCATCTCCTGTCCCCCCATCTCACCAGACTCACCAGCCACACAACACATTTGGAAATGGGTGCAACTGCCACTTCAGATGGCCCTGTATAGGTTTCCCTGCGGGAAACCTATTTGCAGTGGGAGTCCTCTCCCCCATCTCACCAGACTCACCAGCCATACAGATGGCCCTATATCAGTTTGCCTGCGGGAAACCTATTTGCTGCTATTTTCTTCAACTGTACAGAGTTCAGTTGCTGCCTGACGATTCCGCATGTCATTTGCATGTACTTTGCATCTCATCATGACATCATCAGAGCCTCGGAATGCTGCGGCTCAGCCCATAGCCACCCATAGAGAACCACAAATTCGCTTGTACCTGCACCCGTGGGGGCATGAGCCGTTCCAAAACCATGCAGCGACGGTCTCGGGGGGCCAAGGCACCCGCGTGCCGAGTTTGGCGTGAGTCGGTCCAGGCGTTGCGGAGCCTATATGGAACATACATACACACATACGCTCTTTTTATATATATAGATAGCTGAGGTGCTCAGGAAGACGAATTCAATCTGTGTCCTATACCAAATCCTTTTTTCTTGAGCAGTGTATGTGTAGCATTGCTTAGTTGTAGCCCTGGGCAAATCACGCCTTCCTAATATTGAGTGCTTTGCTGTTACCATTCTGTTGTTGTCCAAATGACATTGAAGTGATCACTTGTTGAATTCATGTTGCTGGAGGTGGGCTGCAGTTTGACTTCTGATCTAAGGAAATAATCTTTCCTTGAACATACAGTAGGTTCAACAAGACTGAAGACTGCTGTAACATGCCAGGGTTTATGAAGAAAGGCATCCCTCTAATGCAGAGTTGCTGTCAAACTGTTGACACCCCATTATTGTGTGTATATATACAATATAGACATGTATTGAGTGTGTATATATATATAGCACCTGGCCAGGAGTAACAAGGCAAGGCCCAAGCATGCATGGGGAAAGACAGCAGTTTACTCAGGCCTGGAGATTTAGCAGACCCAGAGCGCAATCCTAAACTAGAGTTAGGCCGGCATAAGTTTGCCAGCACAAGGGCCACCATAAAGCGTTTTTGAACTACTCCCAGAGTCAGGGAGGATGGCTCACGGCTGTGTGAGGATGGCTCAAACTTTGACTCCGAGAGTGGTCCAAACATACTTTACGGTGTCCCTTGTGCTGGCCAAACTTTGCTGGTTTAGCTTATGCCACCCTAACTCAGTTTAGGATTGAGCCCCCAATCAGAGCTGCATGTCCATCATAAAGAAAAAAATGGAGGTGAAATGTAGATCATGCTTGAGGACATTTATGCAGTTACATGTATGTCCTATCTGGCTACAAATACAATCCAGGCAGCCAGAAAGGTAAAGAGCTTAAAGGAAGGGAACAAAAAGGAGCTAAAAGACCCCACTCAATCCTCCAACTTTTCAAAACAGACTTTCCTTTTTGTGCAGGAGTGGGGAGGCCCCCCTATGATATATGGTTGTCCTGAACCAAGATAAATAGACCCAGATTAGAGGGTGCCAGCTGGTGCTTGGGTGAATTAAAATATAACACAAGCAGCAATCCAGGTTTCCTTCCTACTTCACCCCACGTTTTTGGATTTTGTGTGTCTGGCTAGAGAAGCTGATATACTATATTTAATGCTTCTGCTGGCTGCACAGGGGCCTGGTTTCTTTTTTGCCATTAGCAGCTGAGGAATATGTGATATGCCAGATGCTAAATTAGCCTGAGTTTTTGAAGCATAATGTGGATTGCTGGGAGGGGCTTCTATTTATGAGGAGGATTAGAGTGACCGAGAGAGGGTGGGTAATGGTTCCCTATACCTGATATTTGCTGTTTTACTTCCAGTTGTAGCTCACCTTTAGGACAAACTGAAATATTGCTTTATTCAAAATAATAAAGCTGGCCTATACCATTTCAAACTGCAGTTTGATGGTACTATTCCAAATGTTCCTCCATGTAAAACGTTCCTGAAAGTAAAAACTAGCACACGAAGGCGAAAGGTTTTAGTTCTGCCCTTTTCAGTTTTCGACTGCAGGGATTTTTTAAAAACTCATAAAGGAATGCTCCAAAATGTGACTGAAATGATATACAGTACAATAGTTCATTCTACCACCTCAGGACCTTACTGCCTCGTTCCACAGCCATGTGTGGCCGAGGCCTGAATGCTGGACAAGAGAATGGAGCGCATAGTATATATGCATGCATTGACATGTCACTGAAGGGCAGCTCAAAGTTACGCAGTCGAGGCAGCCTCTCTTTTAAAGACTGGTATGTGTTGGGAGCAGGGAATGAACCGACAAGGAGTTCAGGCCAAGGATGCTCAGGCCATTTGCTCTTGAAGAAGCCATCAAGGCCTGGGACAATTCTGTGGTTTTCGTTTTGTCTTTTTGTAACTTTTGTTTCTGAACATTTTAAATTGTTTTAATTTTAAATTGATAGAAAGGCAGTACATAAAAGAAGGTAAAAAGTAAAATAATAAATAGGGAAGAGGCTGAACACAACAGCCAGTTAGATTTTGGGAAAGGATATAGAGGATGGTGCTGCTACTATGAGGATGAAGCTAGAATAAGGTGAGGAAGAGGAGTGATGTTACAATATGTCTCTCAGGCCCAATCCTATCCAGCTTTCCAATGCCGATGCAGCCATGCCAACAGGCATGTGCTCAATCCTGCGGGGGGGGGGGGAAACAGTCACAGAGGCTTCCTGAAGGGTATTGTTCCTGAGGCCACTGGGATATTGTCAAAGGTCTCCTTGGGGGAAGGGAGCATTTGCAGCCAGCAGCAATGGATCTCCTTGGCTTTGTGCCCGCATTTGAACAGGTACAGGCTCAAGGAGACTGTGTTGGGCCACCTCACTTGGGAGAGGGTTCAGGATTCAGTGGCAGAAGCTGCTGCTGCTGTCTCCACCTCCCTCTCAGGCCCGATCCTCCCCTCCCTCCACCCCATTCTGCCCACTCCCCCAAAAATCTTACTACTGACCAGTGCTGAACAAGCACTGACCTGCCTTCCATGTGGTGCTGAGGCCCAGTGCCATCTGGTGCTCCCTCCTCCCGTGGTGCCGCGAACCTGCTTTTCAGCACACTTGCGACACTTGGAGCCGGTGATACCAGTGTCCCGCCGGCGACAGAGTTCTCAGGATCGGGCTCTAAGCCTGTTCCATACTTTACCAGGGATTTTAATAGAATGCCTACCCATCTAAACCTGTGAAACCTTACTAAGCCTATACAACTGAAGCGTCAGGCTGAGAAATGTTGTGTTAAAAAAATGTTCTATGTAGGCAATTCAAAATGTCATTCCAGTACTGTCTGCTTCAATAAAATGATGCAGTGTGCATCAAAATATTTTTATTAGTTTAGGCTTCAGGGACCAACGGGGAAATGTAAAATTTTAAGTTTCAATTTGTTAATAAAGTGTTCTGCCTTTTGTCTGTTATGTTTTGCACATGCATGCGCACACACACACACACACACACACACACACACACACACACACACACGATAGGCATTCTATAGAATCTCTACGTAAAGTATGAAGGCTATAAGAAATAAACCTCATACTTTGCCAGGCATTCTATAGAATGCCTGACTTTCATGCTATGTCTATAACATATACAATTAATCTCTAGGTACCCAAAAGTCACACCATGATGGGCACTATGGAACCTGCGCAGTTTTTAAAGCTCTCAGTGGAATAATACCAAAATAATTGTTGTGGATAATATTTTTCTACCCTGGGCCTCTCTCCAGTGCCCCTGTTGCTGGCATTAAAAAGTTTTTTAATCCACCAGTGAATATCCTCATTGCACCAGATGTTTGGATCTCTCTGGAGAACAGAGATGGAAGTGGGAAAATGGCTGCTTGATCTGCCTGGCAAAAATGTACTGTATACTGTACTTGCTTTTAGTTAAAAACCTCTCTAGTGGTATTACATAAGCAGGTATTAAGGGAAGTGACAGCTCTTGTGTGAGCATCATTCAGCATGCCTTAGCCAAGCCCTCTGTAAAGTCCCCCCCCCCCAGCTCCAATGGATAAGCATTCTTGGAAGAATGCACATGAAACACATTGTGAGGGAATGCAGAATCCTAATGGAAATGACAGGAAATATCTCTGACTAGGAGCAGATGGAGATGGAATCCTTGGTCTCTGGATCTTTTGTGCAAATAGGTTTTGCATTCTGATTTATCATGATAGTTCACACGGATCATAGTACTGTATCAAGGTGTGAACCTGGAGCGCAGTCTGGGAAGCTGAGAGATAACAAGCAGGGGTTCAGCTTGTACACCACTACAGGTGCAGTCCTAACCTCAAGTTTGTCAGGGAGGATGGACCACCTGACTCTGAGAGTAGTCCAAATGCTCTTTATTATTATTATTATTATTATTATTATTATTATTATTATTATTATTTATTTATTTATTTATTTATTTATTTATTTACTGGCGTGTGTATTTATGGTGTGCTTGTGACACTCCTGGGCTGGCACAAGAGACTTGTGCAGGCCTAGGTCCAGGTTAGGATTGCTCCCTTCCAAATGCAAGTTGATGTTTGTTAGTGTAAATTTTGTTTAGCCCTTGTCAGAAATCAACAACCTGTCTCACTGGTGAAGTTAGCTTGATAGATTATGCTTCTGTTCATGATGAGCATCTACAAGCAAGCTCATACTCCGACATCATTGAAGGGGCCCTGCTCTGAGCACCAAACTGTGTTTGAAATTAAACTTGTTGACAGTAAAGAGGAGGGCCTTTACTATAAGGTGCCCTCATTGTGGAACTCTCTCTCCAAAGAAGCCTTCCTAGTGAATATCCTCCTCATTTCCTCAGCTTGGGTGAGGTGAGTTTGGTGAGGGCCCTTTGTTTCAGCATTTGACTTTCTGAGTGTGAGGCTTTGTTGACTGATAAGCTGAAGCAATGCTTGTTTCTTGGGACTTTGGTCAGGGGTGATAATTTGCTCTAAAGCGGCTGCTTTGTACTTGATATTGTTTATGTAATTTAATTTATTATGGTTTTCTTCTCATAGCCTATTTTAGGTTACTCCAAATGGTATATACTTTTAAATCAGTTTCCTTCAACCTTTGAGGGTCACACAACTCCAATAGGGCCAACAAAATCTCTTTTGTGGGGTTGTGACAACCTTTTAAAGGCCTGTACAAGAGGGCTTGGATCCAGTCCAATAACTGTACTGCCTTATCAAAACTGAGTTCTTGATCTAATCCTGTAGAGCGGTGGCTCTCAAACTTTTTAGCACTGGAACCCACAATCTGTCTGGGGCCCACCAGAAGTGATGTCATGGCCAAAAGTACCATCACTGTGAGGCCAGAGCCTGCTGCTTTCCTGAGACTGCAGCAATATGTTGGGTTATTTCCAGCCAATTTGAAATAGCAAGGTGAATCAGAAAGGAAAAAGCCTGTTTACAACCTTGACACAAGTAAAATAACCACACAGCCCTCCCCTTTTCCAGCATCCCATATTCTCCATATACCTGCTCTAGGTGCTTTGCGACCCATGTGAAATTGGCTCATGACCCACTGGTGGGTCCCAACCCACACTTTGGGAACAACTGCTGTAGAGCCTCTCCTTGTCTCACAGCTCCCCAGGTCTGGACCTGCTCAGGCTGCTACCTTCCGGGTTGTTGTGCCCAAGATGTAGGGGGAAATAGAGCAGATGGCGACAGGGGCAGAGGGAGGTGGCTTGAATCCTGAGAGGAGGGGGAATTGGCAGTGGGTCCTCAGTCTCTTTTTTTAGGGGTCACAGCATTCCAGTGGTTTCCTGACCAGTTAATGCAAAGATGTTTGGAAAGAAATGGTTTCCTGCTTCATTTTCCTCCATCTGTATTGACCAATGATGGAAAAGGAGGCAGGTTTTCTCTACACCCTTCCTAATGAGGGCTCACATGATGAACTATGTTCCCTTGGATATAAAGGTCCCTGTACTTGGAAAACTAGCATGTCAGGGAGAAGATTAGGTTGGAATCCTGCTTCCTGACCTAGTTTTCTATCTGCCGAGAATTTGTTTTGATGTGGACAAGCATTCTATGTTGTGAGTCCCCTGGTAGCCTGAACTATGGTACAGTTCATCACTTTATCAGCTGTTTGTGAGAAATAGAACCCGTGCCACCATCCAAGTCTGGTTCTCTCAAACACACAACAGAGGTGTTTCGTTGTTCAGATGCTTCCCCATCTGAGCTTTCTGCCTTTTCTACACCCATCCCCATTTTGTGCACACATGCACACACACGTGCGCACACACACACACTCACTCACTCAGCGCACCCTTCCCCTCCTCTCCGCCCAGTTTGCACTGTAGGAGGGAGTCCTGGCTCCTGCTTTCTTTTTGGGATTTTCTCAGTTTTGCTTCTGCTGTTTGTCTTGGCAATGGTGGCAATTCAAGCACTCATTCAACTTCCACCTCTGCCCATGACTTTGCTGGCTTCAGTGGGCTGAGCAGGGAAGAGGAGTGGAGTGCTGACGCCAAGGCTGCAGCAGATAACTTTTATGCGCTGCTTCTGTGTTTACACCTTTAAAAAAAATGAGATGCAAGATGACTGAGACTGCGCAGTGGCAGTCGAAGTGCTGAGAGAAAGGCAGGGGATTTACTGGTCTCAGCTGAAGAGAGGAATGCAAAGACAACTCTGGCAAAACACAGGCCTTCCCTGACACTGTGAGTGGCACTGAACGGCCTATGCCAAGCCCAGGGTGCAGCTTTTACCCACAGTTTAATTTTGTCAGTCATCATCTGGGTTGGTGTTGTGCCAAATTCCCTCTCTGCAATCTTAAACCCACAGGAGGCTAATGAGCTTCCCTTCTATCACCAAAAACCACCTTCGTTTTACACAAGGCACCACTAAGCAAAGGCAAAAGGCAGTCAGCTTTCCTGCTTAGCCACACCAGGCCCCCTTCCTCCTCCAGTTGGTGGCTCCAGGGGTGTGGCAGCCACACACTAATTTCAGCAGTGTCCAACAGCAATCTCTGAGTGTCCTCTGCTCAATCCATTAGTCAGTCAGCCCATCCATCCCATTTTTCAAACTCCTTCCCTCCAAACAATCCTCTTTCCACGTCTCTACACCCACATCACTTCTCTTCCCAGGACCTACTTTTATCCCCAGGGCCCTTGTTATCGCCAATTGGCTACGGGTATGAACTAGCTGTAGGCCAAGGCTCTGGGGTTAACCCTGTAATTCCTGGCTGACATGGACAAGGGGCCACTGCTGATACCATTCCCTATCTCCTTGGGATAATCTTCCGCATTTCCATTACAGTTGGAGACAAGTACCATCGGTATAGTAACAAGGGGAAGATAAAAAGGGATCACAAATGTGATAACATAGATGGACCAATGGATTGGTCAGCTACTCATGAGGAATAACTATATGTAGTCAAATGCACTGTGTGCATGAGAGACTACCTCTCTGCTCTCATGTTCTTAGCATTTTTATACCACCCTTTCTCCAAGGAGCTCAGGGTAGTGTCCTTCACGCCTTTTGTTCTCACAACAGCCCAGTGAGGTAGGTGAGTGAGAGTGAATGGCCCAAGGTAATACAGGATGGGCAAATGGCTGAGCAGGGCTTTGAACCTGGATGTTCGAGGCCTAAGCCCAACTTCTGAACCACTACACCCAAATTGGTGCTGCAGCTGCCCATGTACTTGTACACGTATGAATAAACATCACCTTGTTCCTTGCCATCTAGGAGTCTGCCAGGGCTCAAGATCTTTTTAATTGGACCAACACAGACAAAGCCGAGAAAGAGAGAGAGAACATGAAAACAGATAATGCCTCCCTCTTTCCTCAGGAAATTCTGAGAATGTGAGCCATACTTTGATTAATATATAGTTAGCCAGACAAAACTGCTTTGTGGGATCAATCAATCAATCAATCAATCAATCACTAGTATTTATATACCACTTTTCAACACAAAGTTCACAAAGCGGTTTACAGGCAAATAATAACATTAAAGTTAAATGGCTCTCTGTCCCAAAAGGGCTCACAATCTAAAATGAGTGAGTCTCACCTGGCTGCCAAACCCTGTCCTGGGCCATAAAGCATTGGGTGGGAGATGTTTACTACACCTTGAACTCTGCATCTTTGTACACCCACAGAAGATGGTCAAAATATGCGATTCTAGCTGCAATCTTAGTTACAGCGCCTGGGAGTAAGCCCTACTGAACACAATGGGACTTCTAGGTCTTATTCCCTGCATAGGATTGTGCTGTAAATTAGATATAATGACTAAGCATATATTTCCATACCTGAGTGCTCAAGGATGATTTTGGTCTTGAATGAACAGAAAGCTGAGGACATTTCCGGGATCCCTCCTCTCCTTATCAGGCCACTGTCACCTTCAGCAATGAGTCAGGGGGATGGTGGGGGTGAATCAGAGGAGGTGCTGCACAGATTTAAGTGCAGGCTGATGGGATACAAGGCCATGATGCCAGGGGAAAAGGATGAATGCCAGCTAGTGCAGAAGGAGACAGATGAGGAGCTGCGTGATTTCCTTCCTCTCTTTTTGTTGCTCAGCAGAAACTATGCTAGTGATCTCATGAAATTTGGCATTGCAGTTGTTGCCCTGCCTGATTAAGAATAGGGTTACCAGATGCAAATTGGGACAGAGCGCTTAACCATGGCAAAGAAGAGGGAATTTGGGCAGGTGCAGCTTTTTAAACCCACATTGAGCTGCACCTGCCAAAATCTCCTCCTCTGTAGAATACTTAAAGGTAGAGGTCCTTTTCCCCGTTTGGATCTGGTAACCCTAATTAAAAACCCACATCCTGGTTATACGCGTGCGGCCAAATGGCAGTTTTGTTGGCATTTTTACTGTCGGCACATTATGGAGCATAGGAAGCTGCCTTTTACTGAATCAGACCATTGGTCCATCTTGTGCAGTATTGTCTCCTCTAGCAATTGTCCAAGATCTCAGATGGGACTTTCCCCCTGACCCAAGCCCAACTGGAGTTGCCAGAGGTTGAACTGGCGATTTGCTTCTTTGCCCTGTCATTGAGCTATCACAACCATGGTGGTCGTGGTGGTTACAGGTTTGGGATTTGATTTGGAACTGCAATGTGTGGAGAGGAGATATTTAACCCTTTCCCTACTTACACTACAATCCCAACAGAAATGCTCCCCCCACCCCCCCACCCCCAAAAAGCTGCTATTAGCCATAGGAAACAGAGCAGTTTTTTAGGGAGGAGGGGAACTGTAGCATGAGAGGGAAGGGCTCAGGGTCTCTCCTCCTAGCTGTGATCATAACCCTGATTCCCTTGCAGCTGCTATTTAAGTTTTTATAAACCAAGCAGGGGCAAACTACACACTTTAATGCAATATATGGTTTGGCCCTTAATCTGCATGGCCCCATCCTGAACTCTGCACTCCTCTGTGTGTGTGTGTGTGTGTGTGTGTGTGTGTGTGTGTGTGAGAGAGAGAGAGAGAGAGAGAGAGATCATCAATCTACATGAATGGTGCTTTAAAGACAAATCATATTAGTACCAATGAGGCATTCCAAGAGGCATGTAAAGGGGCAGGAAGGCAAAAAGGACATTTGGCCTGAGAGTCATTTAAGGGATCTTCAGCCCACTCATGGTGGTAGAGTTGTAGGAGTGAGGGTTACAAGCAAGATGCATCCAGATATGAGAGGGAAAAGATAAGAAAATGTGAGATCATGGATCATTGTAAAGGTGACAAGGAATTTGTGCTGGAGGCAGAAGAGGCTGAGAAGCCAGTGTAGACATTTAAGTGTGTGTGTGTGTGTGTGTGTGTTGTAAATATTTTTTCCTTTGTTTATAACTTACCCTTGCAGACACAAGCTGTAATCTTTGAAAGCTTAAGTAATACATATTTGAAAGTATTGTACTAAAACTGATTATTCTGAAAGGTGCTGAAATAATCTACCGTCACACTTTTCACATGTGATGCATGACAAACCGAGGTTTGCTGTCCAACAGTGTTATTAAAATTGATACAGATATTTGCAGAGGCACAGTTGCATTCATACCTTACTTGGTTAGGTGTTGTTTCAGGTATGCACTGAAAAAGGCATGTGTTAAGAGGCCCTTTGACTCATAATCCCAAATTATCCTGCAAACTCTTTGGCTGCCAAATGCAGCCGTTTTCATGCTGAAGACAGCAATTCTTTTTAGGGAGGCTGGCTGCTATTATTTTACTCACAAGGCATTCATCGGGGGAGGAATTGAATGAATTTTCCGTGTTAATGTGTTTCTGCCACCACGTACCTTTTATTAATTTGCCTTTTAAAAACTGATTGATCTGATGTCCAGCAATTGCTGCAGCTGCCCATGATAACAAATGGCATGTTTACTTAGCCACATTTCCTGACTGTTGATAGACTCTGACAGGTGCCATTAAAGAACATGTTTTTTATGAGAGAAGAACATTTTTCATACAGCATGAATAGGGGCAATAGATGTATTAAAGTGCAATCATGGTACTTCAAGAGTGCTGGCAGGAGATTGGCTACCAGGTAAGTTCATATAGTCAAGTGGTCTAAAGCTGGTGTGTGGGGCTGCAAATTGGGCTGGGGATGAGCAATCTGCCATTGCCAGTTATGGAAGCAAGCCAGGATGCCAATGATACAATCATTAGGGGAGGCTGTTTGTAGAAAAGAGGGGCAGATAGTAGGCAGTCGAATCAGCAGAAGAGGTACGATGTACCCAGAACCCTCCCAAATATCTAGCACTAAGACCAACCTGATGCTCTATCACAGGGATTCCGGGGCTTAGATCAGGAACTTTGCTTGTATACAGCAAGGCATTTAAAAACAATATAGGATGAGGATGGAGAATACTACAAAAATATTTACAGATAACTATGTTCTATACAAACAGCCTATTTGTATAGAATTACAAACAATTGTGATTGTATAGAATTACAAGTAGCAGCATTCCGTGAACTACAGCGTATAATCATCCAGGCCACATGACCACGGACGTTTGTCCTTAGACAAAAGCCAGCTCTTTGGCTTAGAAACGGAGATGAGCACCGCCCCCTACAGTTGGTCACGACTAGACCATTCAGTCATGGGAAAACCTTTACCTTTATACAAACAGCTCCCTCCAGGCTATTACAAGTAGCTTGGAGGGAGCAGTGGCCATTTCTATGGGCTTGTGTTAAGGCAGTGGTTCCCAACCTGTGACCCACTTTTTAGTTATGACAACCTGTTGGAATCCCTTAAGACTGGAAGTGCTGTCATTAAACAGGAAGTGATGTCATAATGCCAACAGGGCTGGGAGTGATGTCGTTTTTAATAAATTACACTTTTTAAATAACTCACATGTTGTGCTCATAAACTACATTTGGATAAATTGATGGAAAATAAATGAGAGAGAGAGAGAGCGAGCAAAACACCTAATCTTGTTGTTGCTGCATTCTGCAATAGCTAAGCTGTGTGATTAAAAAAAAATACCATGTGTGTGTTTTAGATTTTCTAGGGCAAGTTCAGCTTTTTTGCATGACTCCCATAGGAATTAATACTGAGCATCCAAGACAGTGCCTATAAAAAACATGTATATAGACTACCATACGTTACCAAAATATCTCATTGAATGACCAACCCCCAGATGGGTAATGCTCTCTCCAATAACCAGTGTGTCAGTAAGTAGGCAGTTGCCTGGCTATTGCCTGGCTTCAGTTTAGTAACTCTGTCTAACAACAGACATGCTAACCACAGGCATAGTGTACAATTGACTGGTCCAACTTTACTAGGGAAGTTCTTTTCTTTGTTCTCTGTGACCTAGAATGTGGGCCGCTGGATCCATAAAAGGGACTCTAGCTACTGCAGCAGTAAGGGGCTAAATTCATTAGTACTGTAGTTCAAAGACAGAGATGTGTTTGTTTGCCATGTTACCTGTCTATAAACAGTCCAAATAAATTTGGAATAGTCTGTCACTGCATTCCAGTTCAGCAAAGATCATTACAAGTGCACACAAAAGAAATCCTGCTTTCCAATTTATGTATTTATTGGAAGAATTTACACCCCACCTTTCTCATGCTGAAGCAAATGCCCACAGTGGCTTTCAGAGCAATATAATAAAAGTTCAGTGTAACAACCGGTAAGTTAAAAATCAAAACCAAAAGCATTAAAAGATATTAACAGTCAACACAAACACCCAGAGAACATTTAAAAACAGGGCAAAATCCAACTCATCTCATCAGGCCATTCGGGGTGGGGAACAAATTGTCCAGTGGAATAGTCAAGTTTCAGTGCTATTCCAGAGGCACAGAGGGCAAACATCCAACCATCATCCAAATGCCAGATGAAATAGGTATGTTCTGAGGCCTATCTGAAAAGCCACGAGGGAGTGAGTAGTTCTTAATTCTTTTAATTTGCAGCTACAGTATTTACAAATGCACATACAACAAATGGTGGCAAATGAGCAGTGTTGTGCAGCAGTCTCGAAACTAGAGCCCAGTCGATTCAGGGGTCTCCACCCCATCGTGCACAAATCCTAGCATGTGCCCATGATGGGAACTCCACCCTGGAATTTCACAAGTCTCACTCCAGGTTAGGATTGCGCTCTCAATGAAATTGCCAAGCCAGGCAAAATAAGGTTCTTAGGCTGCAACCAACCTTATGCAAACTTATTCTTCTGGACTCAGTGGAATTTACTTTTGGATACCTATGCATAGGATATTTCTCTAAGAATGCTAAAAAGCTCAAGCCCCCCACCCCCTTTGACTATGGATGGCATGGGAATTTTAATCTGAGATGGTTATAGTGAATATGGAAGTTGGCCAACTAAGAGGTAGTAGTTATATTATTCTGCACTGATTTAATGTAAAGTACAAAGGTGAGTGCTCAAGTCAGAAATGCAATTTACAGCTAATCCACATTGCTAAGGAGAGAGGGAGAAAGCCCATGTGACTAGGCTCCCACTCCATGTAAGGCTGGGCGATAGGATACAAAGCCTGTAAAGGCCTGAAGGGAGCTGGGTGAGGTGTCCAAATGAGAGGATTACAGTTCTGCAGGAAGCAGAATGCATCTAGACCCTAAGAGAGCTTCTGTACCATCTGTTCCTTTTAAGAGTTGGACAGACATGCATAAAATATGCTTCTGTAAATTGAGCCAACCCTCAAACCTGCCATTTTAACAGGAGATGTACTGTAAGGAGACCTTACAGAAACAGTGCAAAGGCTCTGCTCTGTCCTGCAAGGTAAGCACCAAGGACAGTCAGAGTTATGGGATGGTGGAAACCTCTGATGAGCAACGTGCACCAACAAATGCCACAGGTTGACCACCTCAATACTTAACATGTGTACAGTGCTGCTTCCTGAGTGCACAGAGCATTTCATGTTTATTATCTAGATCAGCCATTTTTAACCACTGTACTGTGGCACATTGGTATGTTGCAAATGGCCATCAGGTGTGCCCCGGGAATTTGGGAGAGGGTCATTTATTAGAAGGGCCATTGGGAGATGTGACCCCCCACCCCAGAGCAGCACAATGTGTCTTATCAATTGTCAAAAAACTGATGGTGTGACTTGACCATTTTACTGCCTTGCCAGTGTGCCATATGAAAAAAGGTTGAAAATCACAGATCTAGCTGTAGTCCTGCAACAAGTCCAGAAGTTAAGTATTATTATCACCAATTTAGCTGAGGCTGAGAGGGATGGTCTTGCCTACGGTCGCATTACAAGTTAATTGCAGTGGAGATTCAGACTGGGAAATTCCAGCTTCACAACTCTCAGCGCAATCCTGTTCTTCACTAATGCCAGTGCAGCATCTGCTGCACCAGTGCTAGCTGTGGCAAATGTGCCATAAGCAGTGCTGGTAGGAAGGAGTGCACCATCCTGCCAATGCTGTATCTTGGACTTCAGCCCCTGACAGAGATAAGTGCTGGGCTGAGCAGTGCAGAAGACTGGCACAGTGGCGGGGTGTGTGTTTCTGGATAAGGGAGGATGGAATGGGGTGATGGGACAGGCCTGGAAGGGGGCAGGATTGGCACGGAAGCTCTCCACTGTATTCTGTTCTCCCTCCTGGGCCTGCAAGCCCTACGTGGGGCTTCTCGGACTTGCATTAGCTAAATAACTGGCACCGATCTAGGCTGGGGCTTGACATGGGGTAATATCGACATGGGGAAATTGACTCCTGCTAACTGGGCAAGAGGCACTTTTCCAAGTGGTGTTTCTCTTATATTTAGCAGGGGGAGAGTAATTGTCCCTCTTCACCCCAGTGCAGTGTCTTTTCTAGTGGCTGTTGCTGGTAATTCTTGTTTAGATTGTGAGCCCTTTGGAGACAGGGAGCTTTATTTTTTATTTTTTAAAAACTTTATTTTTTGCCTGTAAACCACTTTGTGAACTTCTTGTTGAAAAGCGGTATATAAATACTCTTTGACTGATTGATATCCCCTTATCCCGAAGAGATCTTCAGCCTGCTCCTAACCCTATACTGCATATGGCATAGGCCACTCGGCCCAGCTGGGCCAGTACAGGTTAAGAGTGGGTTGCCCATTTCTAAGGCTGCAATCATACACATGCTTACCTGGGAGTAAGTGACATGGAACGCAGTAATGCTTACTTCTGAGTAGACATGCACAGTAGGATTGCACTGCTAGCCATCATGCTAGACTAGGCTCTAGGCTCAGACTATCCTACCAGGCTCCACCCTCCTGCCTGCTTTTGCAGTGATGTGTATGGGAATACATTTGTCTCCAGAGGCATAGTAACAGTGCCGCGAGGAGAGACTGGTGCAACTAGTGGCCAGTTGCGGTGGAGTGCAGCAGTGGGGGGAGGGCAAATTGAATGGGGGGGTGCTTTTAGGCCCACTCGCCCTCCCTTGTATCTGGTATGCTCCTAAATAGAGCGATTACAGATGCTGGAGGTGTGTGCTAGGTGTGTGGTGATGTCGCTCCACCCCCCAGCACTCTGAACTGGTTACGCTTCTGTTTGTCTCATGACCATGTAGAGGTTTTTACTATTGGCTTGTGGCCCACCTGTAGTTTGTATTGGCAAATAAGGGGTTAACCAAATTGGCAGGAGTCAGAAGTAACACACATGAAGCACTGCTGGTTTATTGGAGAGAGCGAGGAAAGGCCACAGAATCAATAGAAAAATACTATGTTTTGCAATTGACCTGGTAGAAGCAAAGGAACTGCTGGGCTCTGCAAGTAACTAGAGCAGATTCATCTATGGCTGGAAAGGGGGGGTGTCACTTTTTTAAACTTGATCAGGCAGAGGCAAGGGAACATTCTGTGTTCTACAAGTTGGCCAGACTAGTGTGTGTGTGTCTCTGTGTGTAATGGGGACGAGAGACTTAAAAGTAGTAAAAAGAGGCACTCTAGTAGTATCTAGTTAATCTATACCATTTAGCCACAAGGATATATGAAAGGCATTATCAACTGCTTTGCTGAAATCTAGGTATACTGTGTCCATGGCATTCTTACGAACTACCAGAATAGTAACTCTATCAAAAAAGAAAACATTAGATTGGCACAAGCTGTTCAATCTTGATCAACTCAGCTGGGTCCTAGAAATTACCCCATTATTTTCTCACATACATTCCACTAAACAATCTGTTCTACGATATTTGTTCAGCTTTGATAGGAAAATGGGGGGGGGATCAGTTGTCTTTGATTATTAATACAGGTTTTTCAGAATTGGTTTAAAGATGAGGTTAATTTAAACTTAGCTAGAGGTACAATGCTGGTCAGAAATGAAAACCATTGCTACTGGATTCACCTCTCTATTCCAGTTTAAAACAAGGGTTGTATGATTGTCCGCCTAAAGCCTCTTGTTCTTGCTGTTCTGATTAATTCTTATAAAGCGGTGGTTCTCAAATTTTGGGTGGGGACCGACTTGTGAGTCATGAGCTAATTTCAGGTGGGTTGTTGTGTATCACCTAGCGCAGCTATCATTGGAAAATATGGGGAGATGAACCAATGCTGTAATAAATAGTGAGTCCTTTTTTCTACAGTTTTATTTCTATGGCTGAAAACCAAGTTATTAGCTTTGTTTTTTGTTGTGTAGGACAACTGTCCAAGAGTTCATCCTCGTGTCGTTTGGAAGGGGGTGAGAAGCATAGAAACTGGGCAGGCTGAGACTGGAGGCCCACAGACTGCCACAGTACGCCTGGTGGACTCTTGTAATTTTGGCCATTAGCAGATTGATTTGAGACAATAAATGGGAACCTCAATGCCTTCATGGGAGTGGAGGAAGTGTGGGGCAGTTCTTTGGTTATGCACAATTCAGCTCAGCCCTGGAAACCAGAGGAGAGAGGTACCTGAGCCAGAGGCAGGCATGCAGAAGCAGGACATGCCCTGTGTTGTTCCGTCAAGGTCATAGCCTGTCACCCCCTATGTTTGCTGTGCATGGGGGAAGAGGAAGGAGGGAAGGCCTCTGCACATTCGTGTGACTCTGCCCTTGGATGAACTAGCTAATTGCATGGCATCAGTGTGTTGCTGATGCTACTAGCATGCTGCTTGTTGCCACCTGATCTGAAGAACACTCTGGTTTCAGCACTGATGTGTGGCTCAAACTCCCAGGCTGTGAAGACAGCATCATTGCTTGGACTTCTAGAGCAAGCTTGCTGTCTTGGATGTATCCCAGATATTCTTACAATATGCAAGGTCCCGTCATTCTAAATTAATCAGGTACTTATTATCCTAGCAATGGCCATCATTAATTTATTTAGTATTAATGTGGATGAAATATGTAGTCCTTGTGGGGGGAAACTGCAGTCTACAGACGCTTTAGTTGAAAGGACCATTAAAATCAAGCCTTCCTCAAACCCATTAGGCCAATCTCTTTACATTGAAGAAGATGAAGCCTTGCTGTGTGAAATGTCATGCATAATTGGGTCAATTTGCTGCTTTAAACTCTGCCCCTTCCTCCACAGTCCTCTCAGTTCTGTGTGTTGCTTTGTCTCTCTCTCTGTGTGTGTGTGTGTGTGTGTGTGCGCGCAGAAGGTGGTCTCTTATGTAGGATGGTGACTCACTCTGTACTGGTTTTGGGGTTGTAGGAAGCTTTAAATAATGCTCCATGCTTTAAATAATTTGCGTAATGTGATCTTACATTCCTCTCTCTCTCTCTCTCTCTCTCTCTCTCTCTCTCTCTCTCTCTGTTTTGAATGAAAACTGAGATTCTCAGGAAACCTAAATTCTGTGCCAATTGCGCATTCTGTGCATTTCCTGCACTGTGTAAACCAGTTTCAGCTTTATCTCATGTCCTCTTTGCAGGCGTTTTGGTACAAAATGCACTGCGTGCCAGCAGGGGATTCCACCCACGCAGGTGGTCAGAAAGGCCCAGGACTTTGTCTATCACCTGCACTGCTTTGCCTGCATCATCTGCAACCGCCAGCTGGCCACGGGTGATGAGTTCTACCTCATGGAAGACGGGCGCCTGGTGTGCAAGGAGGACTATGAGACGGCCAAGCAGAACGGTAGGGGCTGGTCCCACTGTCCCGATTTGCAGGTGGCCCTGAGGCTGCCGATGCCTGGTCTCATGCTAAGCCTGACTACACACCTGTCTAGTCTGAATGTTGTCCTATATTTTTTCTGTCCTCAGGCATCCTTCTTGCCCTCTCTGCATTTCTACACAGAGCTGATCTTTTGCTAATTGTAGGAGAGGTTACACAGTCAGTCCTCTTTATCTGCTCGGGCAGCGGTTTTCAAACGCCCTCCGAGTTTGAAAACCATTGTAAGTGCTTGTGGGGAAAGAGAGCTGGCAGCAGCACAATCCCCTGGAGAGGGGCAAGTGGGTCACCATCTTTTCTTTTTCTTTTTTTTTAACATTTTTTGAGGCTTGGGGAGCCCTGTGGAAAGAGGACTGACTGTAATATCAAGTTGGAAAATACATTAGATGGCCATATTGACTCTCGAGTGAAAACACATTGTGCTGGATTGGTTACAGTCAGCTGGAGAAACAAGCAGCCGGGTCGCACGAGGAAATGTACCCACTGCCAGTCCTCTGCTTGACAACAAGGGCTTGACTCTGCCTTGCTGCCATCATAGAGTCGGTGGGTCTGACTGTGATCCCCACCTGTAATCCTCAACGCACCCTTCTCTCCTTTGGCTCTCAGGTCCACATGCTTGATATCCTTTGCAGAGAACCTGTGCCACCACAACCCCTTTTCATGCCCTGGCAAAATGGCTGTACCAGGGTGCCAGGAAGTAGGAAGTAGCAACTACTTAACCTTTCCCAGCAGCACTTGGTACCTGGACCAGATCTTCAGAGTTTTTCTTCTTCTCTTGAACGTGTTTCGAGAAACCTCACATTCCCAGGGGACTGCTAATGAGCTAGAGGGATGCTTGCCATCTTTCTTCAGTTGAAGACGTGTGTGTGGAGGAAAGTCGAGAGCCCGAAGCAACCCTAGGCTCAGCTCCACTGGAGGCAATAGAGTCGCAGACCCACTTAATCCGGCCCTTAACCCAGAGAGTCTCCCATTTTTCATCCTGAGGTCTAAAATGCCAATATTTACTGTAGGTGAAAAACTCAGAATTGGGAGTGGGTTGAGGAAAGTGAGACAGAAAGAGGCAATAGATCACCAAACGCTAATGAATCCACAGAGGCTGCCAAACAGTGCCTGACTGAAATTAAAACTGAACTGGTCTTTAATGGATTTCATGTTGACAAGCCTTGACTTCTCATTAATTAAGGACTCTATTTTGACCTAATCAATTTGGCTAGGGTGATGCAATGCTTATTTGTGCTGTGGGGATTGGTGGGGGAGGCAGGGCTAGGAAATCACAGATTGAATATTGTTCAATTCCTATTATTGACTCTATTGATGGTGTCATTACCCAAGTTTTGCAGCCAATGGCCCTGCAAAAAAAAGAGACAAGTAATTCCAGTGCACAGGCTGACATCCATGGTAAATGCCTATATAGAAGAGGACAGCAGGTTGTTCCTCTACATCAAGATACTTCCCATGAGGCTCATGGGAACCGATTCACTATGTGGAGAGAGATTAGTATTAATGACTTGTGCACTTTTGTTCTTATTAACTGAATCTGTATGCATGCACAAAGTGCATTTTGGCCAGTTCGACAGGTCTGTGGGGAAAGAAACTAGAAGTATTAGAATGGCTACTAAATGCGCAATCCGAAGCAATTTTCCAGTAGTGCAGCTCTGATGTAAGGAAACAAACGTTCCCTTACTTTGAGGAGGCCTCCGTGGCTCCTACTCCACTGGAGGATGTAGCACAGGCCCCATTGGCACAGCTATGTCAGCGCTGGGAAGTTGCTTAGGATTGTGCCCTCAGCCTGCTACAAATTTTCTGAGCTCAAGAAGAAGAAAATCATGTATATTGTCTACTTTCCAACCTGGCAACTGCCAGCCGGGCATGCACTTCCCCTAACGCTTTACTGCTGATTTGGTTCTGAAAAGTGTTGCTGGTCTCACTGGAAGAGCTTAACTCTCCATCAGTAGTTATCTAGAGCAAAAGTGGATTCAGAGCCAGATTGTATGTTTGGTTTTGTACAGGGAATCAGCTGTGCTGCTGTTTTAAGAGCATCTTGAAGACTTAACCAGTAGTCCGTGTTCCTTTGCTGACAGCAAGCTGTTAACAGAGAGAACCGTAACATTTTTCTCTGCCTGAAGTGGGCACTAGAGGCGTAGTTGGAAACTGAGGGGCAACAAGATTGCAATGGAACTGAAAGTGCAGACTTTTTGAACGAACTACAGGGCAATCCAAGGCTTGTGATGGGCCAACACAAGTCCCTGTGTTGGCCCAGTGCGGTGGCAGGCAGCAGAGTTGGCCCAGGTGTGCCAAGGACAGTGGCAGGTAAGCCGTCCTCGTGCTGGCGAGTTCGGCTAGTGCGGGGGCTTTTCTGGGCAGGGGGAAGGAGGGAGGGGCGCGGGGTGGGGGGCCCGGCGGGGGGGTGGGCGGGGGGCGGGGGGAAGAGCCAGGATCCTGCAGAGATGCTGGATCCAGACTCCTGTGCCTGGGCCGCAGAGCTTCAATCTGGGCTGTGGCAGGGCACTTGGACTTGCGCCTGCAAAACGGTAGGCGCAGATCCAAGGAGCCCCATTGGCCCGACTGGGGCTTACCCTGGGGCAAGGGAAAATACTCCCCTTACCCTGTGGTGAGCTGCAGCTGCCGCCTAACTTGCATTAGGATGCCGCACAGGCCTACCGGCCTGCCTGCTCCTGCACAAGTTAGGCTTGCGCCCCTAGTTAATACTGAAGTAACTACAAAAAAAAAAAAAACAGGATTGAAATCAGTGTTGGGTAACATGTATTGTGAGCCAAGAATCTGAATGTTCAAGTAAGTGTAGCAAGCTAAAAAGCATTTATCACATTAGTGTGGGGAAGGGGTCTCTTCGGTTTTTCTGTTGGATTGGTGGGGTCAGTGTATCACCTACCCAGCAAAGCAATGAACTCAGTATTGAGCTGCTAAATGCAAACCTTTATTCAGAACTCTTAACCACACACAGATCCTAAGGCCTATTTCATATGTTATTTACAGGCAAACCTTGGTGTGTATTCAAACAGTTGCAGCTTGTCATGATTCCTTGACGAGGGCATCTGTATGTGATTTAGGTGCTTGCAAGCACTGTTTGCCCAATTCATGTTTTACACATATTTTATGTCACTACTGTGCTGTTCTATTTTGTTCTTATCATCACCAGCTTTTATAATGCACTACAGCTATTGTGGCATACTGCTCTGCACTCCCAAATCATAGGAAAATGCTCTGTTTCAGATGATTCAGAGGCTGGAGCTAAGAGGCCCCGAACCACTATCACAGCTAAACAGCTGGAAACATTAAAAAATGCCTATAAAAACTCCCCCAAGCCAGCCAGACATGTGCGGGAGCAGCTGTCCTCTGAGACTGGATTAGACATGCGTGTTGTGCAGGTGAGCCAACTGCCATAACATTGTCTCTTCTAGTAAATGATCAATTTACAGTTTCTCTTAATTCCTTGCTTCCTCAAAATCCATTCAGGAAATGAACAAATACTCAGTTAAAAAAACCGGAGACAATGAGAATGAATGCAACTAAGGTATACATTTTGGAGGAAGCATAGATCTGTAAAGAGTTTGGATCCTCAAAATGGAGGATAAATTAGGAAGTGCTGGAAGTCTCACTAAGAAACTGGATCCCCTGAGAGCAGATTCTCACCTGTGTGCCTTGGCCAAACAGCATTAGTTGAATCAAGCTGAAAGTTACTCCCAAGCAGGAGGTAATATAAGCTACTTGATCCCACACACCACTGGGTTGAGTAGAAGTGGGGGAAACATCTCAGTGTTTTGGAGGCAGCTGTGGATCCCTGATTCTGAGAGGCTGAACAGATGCAGGTTTCAAGGCTGCTTCACCTTTTTTGCAAAAGAGGGTGTTTTATGCAACTTTTCTCTACCTGATAGACAATTTACGTATCTTTAATACTCATGTTCTCTTTTTTCATCTGGTCACCATTAGAGATACCCACAAACCAACAGCAGCTCAAAGACAAACAGACTTTGCAAAAGCACTGCCTAAATAATGAATAATTTTGGACAGAGAATTCAGATTTTATCCTCTAATGACTAGACACCAGAACCTTGGTGGATCTTGAATGAAGAGTCAAAAGATGCTCCAAGTCTTCTTTTCTGTGCTCCTCAAGATTTTCTGCATAATTTTTGCATCATTCTCATTATTTTCCTTTGGAGGAGATATAGTAATTATCAGATCAGGTTTGTTTGGATATGTACAAGGTTTTGCAATTCAGTGAATTTCAGAAAATTATGACAAGTTTCTGCAAGCTTCACCCTGCACGGTGGGTAGCTTGATTTCAACTTTGAAGGATCATTGGTTGGTATATTAATTTGCCTTGGTCTAAAGTTGTTTTTGGCTCCTGTGCTCCCCTTATTGCTAGCAATTATTTGTGGAGATAAGTTGCTATTGTTCCCATAACATGAATAGGGGACTTGAAGTTGACAGAAGGCCACACTTTCAAACCATAGTCAAAGTTGGGCTTGAACCTGGATTGAGAGCACAATCCTAACCAAACATATGTTTGGACCACTCTCGGAGTCAGAGAGGCTAGCACAACAGATTTTCACCACACTCCCTGACTCTGAGATTGATCCAAAGATGCTTTACATCAAACTCCAAAGAAGTTTGACTCTTGTGCCAGTCAAACTTTGCTGTCCCAACTGTGCAGGCCTAAATCCAGGTTAGGATTGCTCCCTGAATCCCCGCTCTTGGTCTACTGAGTTGTCTACTGGAATTTTTATTCCTGCAAATTGTAAAATTCTGAGAAAGGGGCCTTCAAGAACCCACCGTCACAAACATTTCTCCTTTTTTCTCCTTCTCCTCTGTGGACACAGGTCTGGTTTCAAAACCGAAGGGCCAAAGAGAAACGCCTGAAGAAAGATGCTGGGCGGCATCGCTGGGGCCAGTTCTACAAGAGTGTAAAAAGGAACAGAGGAGGCAGCAAACACGAGAAAGAAAGCTCTGCAGAGGACTGTGGGGTTAGTGATAGTGAGCTGAGCTTCAGAGGTATGGCCTTCACATTTCTCTGCCAAATGAAAACCTGAAAAACTTGCTCTTGGAGGTGGATTTGGGTTCTGTGGCTCATTTGTTTGTGCCTTTGATTGCTTCTACTCTTGTGGGTGGGTGTTCACAGTCCTTCCACTCTATAAGTAGTGACATGTAGGAGTGAGGTTTGGGCTCTTACCTGCAGAATGAGCACAGCAGGCTAAGCACAAATGTGCCCCAATTAACAGGTGTAATTGGATTCACTATGTACATAGGATGCATGTATATGGAAATGCTCCAGTTCATGCACAAAATGCTATATGTAAGAAAATGTACAGGGGAAAAACTAGATACTTTCAGGATTTGCACAGTGTGTTTACATTAGACTGCTCTGTGCATACGGCAAACAGTCCTCTGAACTGTTTGTCATCATAATGGCTTGCGATAGAATTCAAAATTACGGTTTGAGTTCAAGACAAACTCTTTAAACCATTTGTTGGCCACATGAATGGTATTTGATTGAATGTGGAATGGCTCTGTAAATCAGCCAGGGGTGGCCCACTGACTAGAAAGCCGTTACCAAAAATGTCTTCTGCCTCTCCTTTCACCTCTCGCCAAACCAAGATCAGCCTCTTCTGCTGATCCCATAGCCACTGAGTGTGACGTCTGGAACTCTGCTTCACCTCCACTGGGATGGAGGTTGTTCAGCAGCCCACCTGGAGATGTGTCCAGAGGAGGTGGGCTGGCAGTCTTTGGCATTGGGGCCAGAAGCTATGTGGCAGTGGCATCACTAGAGTTTGCGTCACCCGATGCAGGAGGTCAGAGCATCACCTCTGGCTGATGGAGCTCATCCTCCCAAATCATACAGAATAAATTACAATACAAATACCATACAATATGTACAAACTAAATGCAGTGCTAGCACCAAGGTTGGTGTTACCCCCCCCCCCCCAATCAACTTACTTACTTTATTTAACTATAGTACAGGTCACCCAACAAATTAGTAATCAACAAAAAAACGGTGGCCAATTCGATGAAACTCACACAATTAAATAAGAGTTCTAGTATTAGCTCTGATACATGGAAATTAGAACTGATTCATATTAATGATTTTTTTTAAAATCATGATTTTTACATTAAAAGTTTTATTTTTGGTTTTTAGTTTTTTGGCCATAGCTTTTGATAGAATAAAGATATGATACTCCATTTCCCCCCCCCCACTTAATTCAGGGTGAAATTCCACATTCAACGGTATATAGCATGATGGTATTATCCTTTAAAATCACGATTTTAGCAATTTTGGTCCCTGGTGGTATCACCCCCCCCTTGTGTGCATCACCCGGGGGCAGCCGGCCCCCCCTAGCAATGCCACTGCTATGCGGCACAGTTGCCACCTCCAGACTTGCATGGCTTCCCATGCCATAAGGCCCAGGAACCTTGGCGTGCCAGAGGAGTGAAGGGCAAGCCCCATTAGCTTGGCCCCTGGTCGGAGCAGTGGGCTTGCAGCCCAGCCTGCCCTCACAGCTCTCTCTGGCTGCTGCAACCCCCACCAAGCTCTCAGCAGCCACAGCCATCAGGGGGAGCTGTGTGGGCAGCATCCCCTCATCCTTGGTGGGCGAAAGGCAGGGCCACAAAGCTGCTGCTGCTGCTGCGAGCCCCTAAAGCCCTGGAGCAGCCCTGGAGCAGGTGCTCAGCCCCCATCCTCACAAGCTCCAGCTGCCAAGCAGGGGAGATGCCAGCTGCTGCTGGAGCTGAGACTGTGATGTGACCCTCACGCCTTCTTTGCATCACATCCCACTGGCAAGAGGCGAGGCCAGCTTCAAGCAGAGGTAGGGGGCCCACAGGCATGGGGGAGCAGGGGTCACAGCAGTGTCCCCCCCCAGGCCTGCCACCTGGGATCACAGTATACACACCCCAGTACCCCGCTCAGTTATGCCACTGGATGGAAGCATATGCAGCACCTCCCCCCTTATTTTCCTCCAGCACTATGGGAGGGGAGGGGAGGTTCTCCCCTCTCCCCTCCCCCATTTGAAGAAGTCAGGGGCTTGTGGTGGCAACCTTGCCACTTGGGCTTAGGTTGCATCTGAGATCAGCTCATAGACAATACATTCAAACCAGATTAGTTAATCTGGAACTAATCATTAATAAGGAGTTAATTAGTCTCCTGTATTACTGGAGAAATCTCCCGTGTTATTGGAGAATTTTTAGGATAGAATAGGAATAAAGCTCAATGACAAGGGAGAATGATCAGTGGGGTTAATAGGTATTCCCTGTGGGAAGCAAGTGATGACCCAAATGTTTCCTGTAGTCCCTCTTCCGTGTGTACTGCTTCTTGAGGACCTAGGAAGATGTCATCAAAGCAGATGAGTGCTCTGCTCCTATTGTAACTGAAGTGCTGTAGCCAGCATTGTTCTTAATGGCCATGACAAGTCCCACCTCCAGGGCAGATCAGTGGCTCGCAGGGTTAGCTTTGGATGGGTGGCATCCGACCTTCTCCCATCTCCCAAAGCTCTTGTGCTGACATCCTCGGACATAATAAGAGTGTTTCTTAAAACAGATTCTTCCCACTAGAACCCTCAGATTTTTGTAGCATGAGAAGAATTGTTAAGGGACTTTGGTCCTGGTGTCATGTGCCTCTTTTTCATATTGTTTGCAAAGGTGGGCTTAACATAATTCAAAATCATTGGCAAATACAGGTTGCAAGTAAAACTTCCCCTTGGTTCTCAAGACTGCATGGATAAGGCACAAGTTGGACAAGATGGAAAATTCACTTGCCTCCCACTTGTGATCATGCTTAAGCAAAGTCCTTCTGAATTCAAAGGAACCTTGTACTGAGCTGCCCTGAGACCAAGCAGGATGGGTGGAGCAGCCCAAGCTCCAGGCATGGCGTCCTTTCACAATCAGCTCTTTAGGCAGGGAGGGAGGAGTGGGGGTGGGCCCTGAGTCCAGCTTCTCGGTTCCCCCTCCCAAAATCTGCACAATGCAACATTTACCTTGTTATGAAAGGGAGGGGGATCCTGTCTAAGCACACGGAAGCCTTTTTCTGCAATTCTCATGCCTTGCCCGGGACTGAGGCAAGTGTGATTGCAAACATAAGTGATTCAATTTTAAGAGCTACTGATTTCTTTTAAAACATGCAAACTGCAACAAATCGTGACTGTCTTTAAGCTGGGATGTGCTTGGTCTCAAATCCAGAGGCATGTAGACCACAACATGGGACTGTATATTACTGGAAAAGAAAGATGAAGGAAGTTTTAGATTGTGAGCCCTTTGGGACAGGGAGCCATTTAATTTTATTATCACTGTTTGCCTGTAAACGGCTTTGTGAACTTTGCGTTGAAAAGCGGTATATAAATACTATTTGATTGGTTTGATTGATTGAAGTTAAAACAAGCAGGACGGCAGCTAACTGGAAAGCCAACTTTCCAGCCAACTGGGAAGTTCAGCACCTTAAAGTTAGATCAATTAAATAGAAGGAAGCCTAAGCTGTGCTCAGCTGTGCCTCTCAACTCAGCAGAAGTCCTGAAGTTTGACTCATAAGTGCAGAATTAGCACATTAAAGTTAACAAAAAGATTAGGTAAGTATTTATCAATCAATCAACAATCAATATTTATTACTACTTTTCAACACAAAGTTCACAAAGCGGTTTACAAGCAAACAATAATAATAAAGGTAAACGGCTCCCTGTCCCACAAGGGCTCACAATCAAAAAAATGCAGAACCCCACCAGCAACAGCTACTAGGACAGACGTTGTGCTGAGGTGAATACTTATACTCCCCCCCCTGCTAAGTATAAGAGGGACACCTCTTGAGAAAGTGCCTCTTGCCCAGTTAGCAGGAGCAAGTAACGGGGTTTAAGTTTATAATTCAGATTTATTTTAAAACATTTTTAATTGATTTTTTTTTTCCCAACAAAAAAACATTTAGTTTTTGTGATCCTGAAAAATTCTGGAGTCAAATTATTCACTGGCTGCTCCTGAGAGCACTTGTGGAAAATTTAAAATGGGATGCTTCCAGCAGCTCATCATCTTGGCCAGGTGTTTTCAGTGCTGGGCAGTGGAGTAGTTTGTCTTGACATGTAGTGTTACAGCCACTTTCATATCATTGCTTTTTTGTTTGTAAATAATTTTTATTTTCTACTATTCAGAAATGGGGAAAGGTAGGTAGTTGTACATAGGATAAATGGGAAACCAGGGATTACACAATAGGTATAGATGGAGGGTTACATTGTTATATTCCATCTATACGTACTACAATATATTTCATCTAGAAAGGAATAAAAAGGAAAAAAAGTAAATATTAATCATACATTGTCTCTAATCATCTAAGTCTGTAATAACTGATTTCACTTATATATAACAATAGCTTCCCATGTTCCCCCACCTGTCCATACATTCCCAGTTACACATTCCGTGTGGAGCCAGAGAAATACAATCAAGAAGTACTTTCCATTGTCATTTATATCTTATATCTGCTTTACTTCCTCCTGACTTCTCTTCCCTCATCCTATCTCTGCCAGATCTTGCCACAGTTCCCTCTCTTGAATATATGGACAGGTCGTGAGCAACATAGAGAAAATAAAAGGAAAAAAAAAGCTAAATAGGAAAGCTATATTGCTGAATAAAAAATAAGAGCTAAGCAAAAGAAAAAATCAGAAAATGTCTACGGAGAGATTACGGCTTGTGTTCTAATGTTCTTATCATATCTTGTACATTTCTGTCAATGTTAATAACATTAATCGGTTTTGTTCTCCAGCAGATCAACTAGCAAAATTATTTCATATCATTGCTTTATTGATGTGACTATCAATTTATGTAGGTAGTATCTTGGCTGCTCTACTTAGTGGGTGGCCAGTTTTTGTTTTGAACCACAATTCAGCAAGGCCACCGATTTCAACGGACATTACAATTGGGCTTCACTTGATGTGTGTTCTCTTTCTATGCATACGAATGTATAAAGGGACCTTGCTAGAGCTGCACTTACAATCCTGTTTTCCTTGCTTCATTTACAGAGGACCAAATCCTCTCCGAGCTCAGCCACAACAATAGAATTTACAGCAGTGCTGGCGAGGTGGCTGGTGGACAGCTAATGAATGGTACCTTCTCAATGGATGGCACAGGACAATCTTACCAGGACTTGAGGGATGGAAGCCCCTATGGAATCCCACAGTCTCCAGCCTCCATATCATCCCTTCCATCACATACATCATTGATAAATGGTCTGGATTACACAATGGACAATAATTTAGGAATAATAGCACATGGAGGGCAGGGAGTTAGCCAGACACTCAGAGCTATGGCTGGGGGTCCAACCTCTGATATTTCTACTGGGAGCAGCGTTGGTTATCCAGACTTTCCAACAAGCCCTGCCTCTTGGCTTGATGAAATGGATCATCCTCCTTTTTAAGTATCACTTTTCAGTTTTGCCATTTTTCCACTTGCTCTTTATGCCTAAAGATAGACACGCTAACAACAGTGGGAGACAGCAATCAAACTTCAAGAATCACAGGTGTGCCATCGCAAGAAAGTTTCCATTATTTTAGAATGGAAATCCACTACTTACTTGTTTCTTGTAGAGCTGAAAGACAATATATATATATATGCTTTCTGTTTGGGAAAACAAATGGGACAATAGGAGGAAATGCTTCTGCACAGAACACACTGGAGTGTATAATATTTTTATGACATTAGAGGTGCTGGCTGTAGCGAACACAAGTTCCTTCTCTCCATGGAGCTCTGCTGTTCTGTGCAATGCTAGTACCTGCTGAACTGACTGAACAGATCTTTGGCCTTTGGAAACTTCACATCAGCTCTCACCTGCCATGGCCATTGTCCTTCATTGGCTTGAGTCTAGGCAACCATGGAAAGACAGAACTTTCAAGACCAGGTTTCAGAACTAAATAGTGAAGGTGTTGAAAGTCCTTGGGAAGTTGTAGTCTTGTCCTTCCCCGTCTCCCTTGGTTGTCTCTTCTTCCCTCTATCCAGCTCCACATACCTATGGATCATTTCGTGAACAAGAGGCAAATCTTTCCTCTCTTAGTGGTGGAACAGCCAGAGATCGATCTATAGAACCCTTTGAACATCTGCAATTCTACCACAACCCTTTTCACTGCTGTTACTTCATTCCCTTCTCATATCCCTGCTCCTTTCCTAACATGGTTGGGCAAGAGCAAGACAGACATATTCTTTTCTCCTTAAACTGCAGCCGCATCACTTTGTGTCAGTGCTACAATTGGCCACAGGGAAAAGTAGCATTGTGGTTAAATTGAACAATTTGCTATAAAAATAACTTTGTACAGAAAACTAGAAAATCCTGTTCCAGGATATTGGTAACTATGGGTGCAGTTATCAGACTACAGATCAGTTGGGTACTACAGTCCCCAGTGATCGTAGAAGCAGATCCCTTTTCCTTGAGACATCCCTCTCCCATGGAAAGAGCAAGAACCCACTTCTCCATGCTCTGGGTGTACCCTGTACCAGCCTGGCAGCAATCCCCACCAGCTCTGTGAACATGTAGGGGTTCAATATGTGCAAAAGTCCACAGTGACAGTGGCCTGCAGGCATTCAAACTTCTCCCTCTCTCCTGGGATGCCAGATCATGTCTGGCATATTAGTTAAAAATCTGTATACAAGTCAAGCACAAGGCAGTCATGTTTCTGGCTTCTATAATCAGAAAGGACAAAGGTATTAATTGTGTTGAATGAATTTACACTGCATTTGAGAATACTTATATTCTGGTATGATGTACTGCCCACTGCACTATACTTTACACAGATGCAGAAGACTATTGCAGATCTCTATGTGCTTTCACCTGCTTCTGAGGAAAAAAAAATACAAGCAACAATAATCTGATGAACCTCCAAAGGTTCAACACTGTTCAAACTCTGTAGAGTGGAAGACGCAAAGGAAAACATGACAATCATGTGCAGCAAGACATTAGTGAGAAGCCAGATGTCAAGGGGCTTTCACAGCCATTTGAGAGAGGATTTGAGAGCAGGAGACACTAAAGCTTTCACTGAGGAAACTCTGTCATGAGAATTTGATTGTTTGTGAAGGACCCATCGTAGGTGCCCTAAGGTACGATATTGCCCTTAGAACAGCTATATGTCTAATAGTGATTCTCCAATGGTGGAGAAGGGCTAAGATGCCTGAGTAGAGGTTCAAGGAATGCTTCTGTCTTTAAGGGCTGGCTGCATGAGATGGAGATTGTAAGCTGCCAGGGGCCCTGCTTCTCAAGAAAAAGCCTTATGTCTCCTACCTATTGGATGGAGGCTACAGGCATAGCCCAATGAGGGCCTCACACCTCGTTCCTTGCCTTTCCAGGCACGACTTGGCTGTTTTTGCTGAGCTACTGCTACTGGGAGTGATAGGAGCAAGGTCACAGCTGAAGGACAGGGAAGCTGCTCACTGAGCTGGCACCTGTGAACAAGTAGCCAGGCTGCAAGCAGCACCCACAGCACTTGCACGGCAACTCCCAGCACTGCAAGCACAAGGCTTTTCAGTTGTGTCAGTTCACATATGCATGTGTGAATCAGTCCTCAGTTCCCAAGAGGGCTGTTCTAGGCCAGTGATTTTTTAGCACTGGTACCCGCTTTTCAGAATGTCCAGGACCCACTGGAAGTGATGGTCATGGCTGGCAATGCAATCATAGTGATACCGGAGCCTGCTGCTTTCCTGAGAACGCAGCAAAATGGTGGGTTATTTTGCAGCCATTTTCCAATAGTAAAGTGAATCAGAAAGGAAAAAAAGCCTATTTACAACCCTGACACAAGCAAAATAACCACACAGCCCTCCCCCTTTCCAGCATCCTATCTTCTCAATGATGGCTGCTATGCGACCCACCTGAAATTGGCTCACAATCCACCTAGTGGGTCATGACACACACTTTGAGAAACACTGTTCTAGGCTACAAGAAAGCTTCTACCAGGTCTCTTGGGAATGGAGAGCCAATTCTGCCCTTGCGGCAAACCGAGCAGGTAATAAAATCCTAAGGGAACAGAAGTATCTAACCGAGAGACACTCCTCAAAGTCAACACTTCCCCTATGTATATTTCAATACGGAAGTGTTACATATAATAGACATAAGAGCACCTACCAATTGGTTCAGGATTCATTCAGGATGACGTTAGTGGGTACTGAAGCAAGCAGGACAGTTCTGCTGTCCTCCATGGCCAGCCCTGCTATTCCAAAATCAAAGTAGTCAGGGAAAGATCCCACACTACATCTGTGGAAAGAGCTGGAAAATCTCCACAGATTGAAATGCAGCCATATTCATTACCACATTTTAGAAAGGAAAAGTACAGCATTTCATTGGAACTCTGCCTGCATTGCTAAAACCATTTCCCTTTCCAGATTCGGGGTGGGGGAAGGAAGCATCCAAGGGTGTTTTTGCTTTAAGGAATTAAGTACAGTACTATTTTAAAACCTTTGCAGTCTGCCAAGGGATGTACATCATGCACATCTACGATGGCTATTGATCCCATGCAAAAGAGTCTCATATTCCTTCTGAACAGGGGTCAGATGTGTTTGAAGTCTGAATCCTGAATAATTTCAGATGGTTTGGAACCAGTCTTCCCTTTACCCCAAGTACATTTACTAGTGGTAAAAAGTGACACCATGGAAATGCAACCATGAGGATTAGGCTTGAGACTAAGGGCCCAATCCTGTGGACCTTATCACAGGTGGTATGTTCATTCTACCGGCTCTGGGTGTCATAAATGTGCCATAAATTACCTTTACGGCACCCAGAGAATTTGTACCACCCGTGCTGAGCCAGTTGATACTGTGCCCCAGCATAGGCAGTTCAGCAGGCTGGTGCTCCAGCTGGCGGTAAGGCCTGTCAGGGTGGGGGGGGGCAGCCTTCCACCACCAGCTGGGCAGCCCAACACTGGCAAAATAACCAGCAAGACTCAAGGCAATGCAGGCCGCAGTTTTCCTTGGGGGAATGTCCCCTTCCCCCAAAGAGATCCCAGCGGCTGCCACAGATCCTTTAGGGTGCAGCAGTAGCCATTTTGCTACTGCTGTTCCAATGGGGCCTTAGGATTGGGCTATGAGGAAGGCTAAAATGTATACGCTGTATCCCTGCAAAATCTTTACTGAAACAAGTGATTGCACTTTGCTGATGCAGCTCCAGTTCAACGCTATCCTGGTCAGTTGCTTAAATTTCTCCAAAATGCCAATATCTTACTGATAAAGAGATCGCAAATATGAACTCTTTCTTCCTTGTCATTTATTGCATTGCCTCTTTATAGCATCACGACTAATGCAGTTTTATTACTGAAGTGTCTTTCACGCAAAAAGAGAAAGCAGGATTGTCATCAATCCACTAAGAACAAATTATTATAATCAGACTGAAGAATATAAAATAGCCTTTCTACCCAAACTTTGTGTGAACCTTTTATTTTGGCAGACATTCATACAGCACAAGCCTGCTTTTCAGATATAGGTACTGGAATACAATAAGCAGGTATACGTTTTCATATATTTCAGAAAGAGGGTTGGTCTCTCTGTGCATAAAGAAAACCTGTAGAAAGTGTCTGCATGAGATCAGGCTTTGTTATAACCCAGACAATAGAAGTTGGTTCACATGTAGCTCACATGCATATGGACATTGCAGTGTTGGGGGTTTCTTTTACATTGATACCTATGGCTGAAACTTGTAAAGATGTGTTTCAACCCTACCAAAAATTCAGAATTTTTTTAGCCATATTGGTTTCAATGGGAGATTTGTAAACACATGTTTAACTTTCCCATGAAAATCAATGTGACTTGAAAGTGCTTTATCTTTCACTGCATTATGCCAGTGTTCCTACATCTTACCCAGCTACATGGCAGTAGTGCAGTCGTACATTGTAATTAATCAAGGACTATTTACAAATTGACCCGTGCCCTCACCCAGTACAAAATCTGACACTGAAGTTTTTTCATCCTTTGCATTTCTATACTTTTTCTAATTCAGAAATTATGAATTGTCTTTTAGGAGCAAAAACCAAACTCTGGAAAGTAGAGCAGGAAAATGTGCTAATTTAACCCTCATCGCCTACAGAAAAATGTAGAAGAGGGTTAAACTGGGGCAATTGGATGAAGGCCACATCTTCATATGCACTGACCAATTTACAGAGCTAAAATATAAGCATGGGGCAGTAACATAGAGAATGTGAGAAATTAAAACATTTATCCCCTCAACAACCAATGATAGCTGCAAATATAGGACCCAAGCCTATCCAATTTTCCAGTGCCAGTGCAGGCATGCCGATGGGATGTGAACTGCATTCCTGTGGTGAGGGAGTGGTCACAGAGGCCTCCTCAGGATGTGGGAACATTTGTTTCCTTACCTTGGCACTGCACTAGGGCAGCCCCCGTGCTGGAAAATTGGATTGAATTGGGCCCATACTCATCCCTGGCTGAAATTAACCTGCATATAAATGCAATTTGCTTTGCACATCTGAGTTTAAGCATAAATTATAATGCTTAGCCATGAAGAATATAATAAAGTCTGACGTTTCTGGAGGATTTAAGAACATCATTTCTGCTTAATGTATGCAATGTTGTCTGCCTGTTGTCTGAAATTGTTTAGCAACAACCAAATCCTGTCCCTCAGCCTCTGATGGCATCACGTTGATCTCTGCATGTTCCTTTCCGTCCATCTCTACTATATTGTTCTTGACGAGTTTGGCTTCAAGTTTCCCCTGCCTGTTCCGTATGCGGGCTTGAAGGTTTCACATTCACTTTCTGGACCTCAGTCTGAACACGACAGCTCTCTATGACTAGCCCTGACCTGCAATCTAAAGCAGCTCAGTATTGCATAAGAAAGACTGGTGTATCTGCATGGGAAGGGAATGACACCTTCCCTCCCGCATTTAAAATATTGCACTTTAAAACTTGGAAATAGTGCTCCAAGGATCAATTCAGTTTAATGAGAATAAGTTGCATTTTATAACTTGCTTTTGCAGGACCCTGGCCATGGCTGAAGCTAAAACTTTGTTTAAAAGCACACCACTGGCATGCTGCCTCTAGTTCTTGGGTTTGACCATTGTCTTCCCCCACCACCGAATTTGCTCCAACAGCACAGGCATAATGCAAAACAAGAGACGAGCAAAACGATATCCACAGTGCTTGGTAAATACCCTAAAGCACAAGGGTTACACTCCTAAGCTAGTGCTGTGGACTGAGATTGCTTCCTTTGAATATGAAGAAGAACACAGACAGTGTGCGCTGGGGGTTGAGAGCTCATCAGGCATCCAGTCCGACAGCTTTGCTGTGCTGACATGCAAGCACAGGTCTTGGGTACCCTTCAGGGAGGAGAGACCAAGAAGAAACCCAGAATCTTGGACTCTGTAAGTGTAAAGCTGTTTGCCTTTTGTTATTGAATGCAGTTTCAAGCAAGCAAAGTGGCAGAGCAAGCCGGATGCATTCTTTACATCCCCTCCTACTTTGCTCTAACCCACCTCGAGCACTTCCTAGTAGTTATACATTTTGTACAGTTCTAAATTGAAGTCTTATTTCTTGGGAGAGAAATTAAGGAAACACATATTTATTGCCATATGTCTTCATGGGGAAAACCACAAAACAGAACCTGGCTAACTACTTGGTATGCCTCCTGTGCGTTGGCATGATATGTATGTAAAAAAAAGTTCTATGTAAAATAAATATGAAAAATTCTTTAGGATTCTTGTGCCTTTTTCAGTTGCATATTAAGAGTTCAAATTGGAGCAGGGAATAATGGAAAGCCTTATTTCCTCCAAGGATTGCATTCACAATATAAATGAATACTGTTACCCAAAGCTGCTAAAGCCTTAGAGCAGGGAACAGCAGCTACTACCATCTGGCCAAAGTCATCATCCCCCCTCCAATCTATCTGGCTTCAAAGTTGCCAACCTAGAGGGAATTCAGGTTGGCTGCCACTGGATTTGCTGACTGTGCAGTTTGGCTGCACAGGGCTGGTGAAGTCCTGGCTTCTCTTACCCCTGCTCTAAGTGGGCTTCCGGAAAAGAATAGCTGCTAAAGCTTTAGAGGTAAGATCATCCAATAATAGGCAGCAACTACAACTCACCCTGAACAACTCACTCACTCTTTGGTCAAGTTAGAGAGTGTTAAACATTGATACTGCAAATAGTAATGACAGACACCCAAACATGTTCATGTAAGACAAAGGCAGTTGACATCCATGAATCCCTTCAGGGCTCACCACAGCTTAGGATGGGATAGTCAGAACTCAGCCATGCCACTGGTGAGTGAGCTGTTAACAGTCTGCTTGTACGTTATCACACGAGAAGGCCAACTGTCCTTTGTCCTGTGTGTTTCTACCATTAAGTGGAGAAACAAAGGTAGAACAGATACAGCCAGTATGGCAACAGCATTAGGCAATCAGACGTATTTTGACCCATCACGGTGATCATCAAAATCATTGTATGAATACAGACTGCCATTGATGAAGGGTAAAACTTACTACAATCTCTGTCTGATCAGAAGTCTAAGGAAGAAACAAAATGTTCCTTGCTAGTTTGCAGGATGACACAAAAGTTTATCAATTAGTGCAAGAACAGAGTGATGTTCCCATTCGATAAATGTCTGCATTCCCCCACCGCCAGTCATACCCATGCACAAGCTCTGTTGACAAAGATATTTCATCATGCAACTGTGAACTCAGGGATGACTAGTGCTCCTCACATAAAGGAAGGAAGAGTCCTGTCACTCTACAGGGGTGTCACTATAAAGGGGTACACTTTCCTAGGCCCTCATTTTCACATTCTTCACAGCAACACAATATATAATCTGGAAAATAATCTTTTTGGTATGGTTTAGTTGCAATCCCAGGTAACATACTCTTTAGCTAGTTTTATGGGGTGATTTCACTTTTAGCAACAAGATACTCAAGGTACAAATTCAGTTAGCAAAAGGTGCCGTGGTCACCCTGTAATGACTAACTGAACCATACCAGGCTGTAGCACCATTTATAAAGGGCAGCATGATTATTTTTATTCTTATCTTTGTGGTGATGCTCCTCATAGTTATGTACACATGACTATATGTGGAATAGTCACATGATCCTATAACAGCTGCTGTTCCTGCAAAATTTATTTGGAATCCATTGTGGAGCCCCTGCTTTGTCCTTTACTATTTAAAACGCTGAGTTCAATTCCTGGATTCAGATGCTCCAACATGTGATGTTTGCTTGATATGAGACAATCAAATAACAACTCTCCAACAAAACAAACTGTAATTCTGGAAAAGAAGACTTCAGCAAATGCTTGCTGTGCTTAGAAGATGCTATTAAATTCAATTCCAAGGGGGGGTATCAGCTATTCTTAGAAAAAATTGAGTTGGTTATTTACAGAAGAGTTTCTTGCATGCATGTTATGCATTTGACAAGATCGTTGCACGTTTGCTGGGCCCAACTTTTATTCCAGTGTAACCCTCATTGACGAACTGTGTAGCCTTTCATTTCCAGGCAGAGAGATGGGGAGAGCTGCCTACTGATCAGCAAAAGCCATTCAGTACTGTACAGGCCAAAGAAATGCGCATATTTTCTTTTGGGGGAATTCCCAGCAGTACCAGCTCTCAACCCTCAAGCTTCACACATGCGGGGTGAAGCTGTGGATCTGAGCTCTTCATACACAATGCTATGTTGGCTTTATATATTTTAATCATTTTAACATTTAATGCTTCTCAATTAAAGTGATTTCCTGGAGTAGATGCCAAGCTTAGTCTGAATATGCATTAACCATTTTCAGTATTGGTAGTTAAAGGCACCAGAGGATTTAAACAGCAATCCAGAGGGCTATTGGGGGAGAAAGGTTTGGCGGAATAAAGCAGATTATAAACAATAATAAATGCCCCCCCTCTTTTTGGAAGGGCTCCAACCTCTCAAACAGTTCTAAAGTGCCATAAACATATCCAGGCCTAAGCTCTGCAAATGTACTTTGCCCAAACTGCAGGCACTGCTGCTTGCCACTTTGCATGTGGGCACACATAAAACATGTGTTTTTGAGAGAGGGTTTTTTCATACACAAGATGACAAGCAAAGAAAATTTTCCTTCCAAATATTAAAATGCTAAGAAGCATAACCTTCAGTGCAAAAAATATATATCCTGGCTTCTGGCCAAGGGAACATGGAAAAATGACCATTCTTTTCTTTAACCTCTGCCTGCCTTGCCAAAGCATAAGTCCAAAATTGGCGCCTGCTTTCAAGAATTCAGCAATGAGATTGAATGGTAGCTGCCAATTATGCAACAATGACCAGATTTCTTTACCCTTCTCTAAGCATCATGTTCTCAAAGGCAACTGGCAATTCCTTAGCCATACAACTACATGTACTTAGATCCAGTATTATCAATGTGATAATAAATATCACCAACAGGGATTGGGTTTTTTTAAGGAGGTGGGGAGAGATCAATAGGAAACTGGTCATTCAGCTAAGAGTCTGCCTGCTTTACAGTCATTGTGCTCTCAGACTCTGTCTCTGTCTGTCTGTCTTCCCATTTTGGTTGGGAATTGCTTGTTGGTCACTTTCATTTTTATATGCCTTTCAGTCAATTACATAATGCTCTTCCAGATAAGGGAGGTAGTAAAGAAATAACCAGTGAAGCCTTCCAAACAAGTATCTCATAATGTCTAATAAAAAAAGTCATTCTGCTTTTTGTGCAACTAGTTTGATTTAACTCTAGGCAAGGAAAAGGAACAGTTAAGATACAAATTTTTGATATTTTTAATCATGCGAGACATTACAACAGATACAGAGGGAAACACATACAATGGACATTCCCATCAGTTCTCATCACTAATTGAGGTTAATACAACAATAGCTCTGCCTTTCTGTTTCACTATTTTGATCTTCAGGAGCCAGTGGAAAAGCTCTCCAGTCTTAAATCTTAGAGCGCTCCATTGCTTCTATCTTCCAGCTCAAGGGAGTAACAACTTTGACACAGACTCTCTTCTACTAAGTAGTTTTTGCCGGAGACAAAGATCAGTTTTGTAAACTGATTCATCTCCCTCCACCTATTATTTTCCCCTTCTGATGAATAACTGGCATTGCAAAAGAGCAGCTAGTCTCACAGCCTAATCCTAGGCATATTTACTTGGGAAAATCAGTCCCACCCAGTTCCATGGGGCCATTACTGGGAACAGCATTATAACAGTTTGGCTGCTGCTCCTTTGCTCGGGCTTTAGAGCACTATGCTGCACCAGGCATATGCACTTTGCAAACAGTCAAACTGAACGTAGTTGCTTGGTGAGCCACTGGATTGCAACTGGAACAATATGGCAAGTCATGCTCTATGATCAAAGGCTACGTTTGGCCTGGTAGATCACAAGGCTGATGCTGCACAGGTCATCATTCTCTTGCTCTGTTTCCTGCTCCCCAAAACACTGATAGAAAGCACTCCCATGAGGCTGTACTCTCCATACATCATGCATGCCAAAGAGGATTATGCGGGGGAATGGTTGGGTTTATTGCAGTTTTTGTCCATTTTGAGAGCTCTGGGCTGGGGCCATCTGCAAAAGTCCTTGGTCTTTTCGTTAGGTTTTGCTAGCCATGTGCTCCTGCAGCAAAGAGGTGATTTCTCTACAGTCCGTTACCTCCTCAGGCAAGTAGCCTTCTGTGTCTCGAAGAGTAGGGTCAGCTCCAGACTTCAGCAGCAGTTCCACAATGTCCAAAAATTCACAGGTAGAAGCTAGAGGAAAAAGGACAGAGTCAACATAGTTGGCTTCCGGAGCACCTACTATACACAGTGATGTGCTGCAGAACAGTCGAAGTAAGTGGTTTCAAACCCAAACAGAGCAAGGCTGCTAGGCTAGCAGAGGTAAATTCTGTTTAAGATTAATATCCTCACATTCTATCAAATGATAAGCATTGTTTCAATTTTTTTTGCAATGTTTTTGACAGCATTTAGAAACTTACAGAGTGGTGGGGTGGCCCTTCCGCTGTAGAAGCGGCCAGATGCGGCTATGAAGCGCTGCTCGCCCCTATGAGAGGTTGCAGGCAGCCCTTTGGAGACGCTTGGTCCATGGAAGCTGCTTCCTGGGGTGACCCAGAACACGAGGGCATACATAATCACCGCCACCCTCTCCCAGCCCAGTGCCCAGGGCATTTGCACCCCTTGCACCCCCTCAGATCCACCACTGTAAGCAACGACAGATTACTTGAATCTGGATGTAGTGTTAGTAAGGAAAATAATGGACAAGCTTGACTCCTAAACAAAAGAGAGGCCTGTTTCGGAGAATAGGGCATCAGCTTTGATCTTAACTACGTATATATACAGAAGCAGAGTTATTTAAAATAGTTGAGGTAGTTGAGAAAGCACAGTCTGCTGAAATGGAAGATGGAAGAGATGCAGGATATTAAATTTAAATCATAACCTTTCAGGAGAAAAAACATGAAAGTCTGTAACCTTGACTCTGGCATTTCCTGACTCTTGAGCAATATTAAAAAAGGAATTATTTCACCAGACCATTAACACAATTTCCTTAGGTCCGCCCTCAAGAAGACAAATTGCGGGAAAGACATTTCAGAAAGTGGGAATATTTCTAGGCAGAACAAGAACACACTATCCCTTATCAGATGCAGCACTCATTCCTTCAACCAAGGGCCTTTGGAGGAGTGGTTAAGTCAGGATCAGGAAAACTATGTTGGTGTTTAATTTGTTTTTTTATTGTTTTTAACTAAGTTTATCATTGTAAGACATCTTGTGCCTGCTTTAACGGGACGGCAGGAGAAAATTGTTTTAATATACATATTTTTGCAGACTCAACTGATGTCATGGTGCACAATGTTATGTGACCTCTGAAGGGTTTTTAAGGTGCTTGCAAATATGCAAGTGGTCATAAATAATAGCCAGAGCCTCTAATTTTTGGAGATGATCCATTCATGCAACCAAATGGATTCCAGAGCTCTGTACCATCTGACACCATGCCATCTGTCATTACTACCACTGGGCCAGGTTGGCCTATGGAACTATCAACATGGTTGAACCCAGCTGTTCTTCCACCAGTTTATTAGCATGTGCCCCTGACATATTGGGGGAGGAGCATATGGCGAATGCAAACAACTTGTGCCAACGTTTACCAGCATAGATTTTTTAAGCAAATCTAGTGCAATAAGGTGGTTGTGAAGAAATCCATTTTAACAGTTGCCAACATGCCTGGAAAGGTGTCTTTCAGTAGAGTTCTGGCAAGAGGTGAAAAGTCTCATCCATCTAAATGCTGTTTAGTGACAGCAACAGATCAGCACGGTTACTAATGAAACATAAACATTTTCTCTTATTCATTAATAGATACATGACACACTAACATGGGAAGTAGCCACACTGCTACCCTCCACATGACATCTTGCAGCTGAGCATTATTGGAGTGGCACTGGGTGAAGACACAGTGTAGCAGAAATCCAACTACACTGCAGTAATGCAAGAACTGATTCTGATAGTCTCTTACTAGGTGAACAGATTTCTTTGCAAATAAGTTTGAATTAAAGTACAATCACAAATTGTACTGTGATTAATGTGATTCTATTCATTTTGTTCTTCAAATAGCAATATAGTAGGGCACATTGTGCAGGGAAGACATCAATTTGCCAAAGAGATGTAATGCAGAAATATTCGAGATCAGAATTTGTGTACCACTCCTTTCTCAATGGTTTACTACAAAGGGCTGATTCAGAATTCACAAACAGATATCAAATATACTCAGACTAATCCATTGGAACATCATAAGAAAACTTATTAAGACCTATGCTCACAAGTATCCATCTACTCTTTTTTTTTATACAATAGAAAGAGAACTAATGCAGTTTGAACGCATGAAATCCTTGCGTGCATCCACACATGTTGTTTATAGCATAGATGCACAAGGTCTGTCCAGAAGATTTACCCTAAAGCAACTTTGTAACAAGTTTCCAATGGGACCTGTATCTTAAAAAAAAAATCCTCTCTGCTGAACACTAATTATGATTTTTAATTATATTTCAGATCAACCCATTAGCGGTATACTCCTTTTGCAATTAGGTATAGTAATTAGAAAGTAACTTGAATGTTTTGTTGCCTTCTTCAGATGATGCAAATGGGAGAGGAAGCAAAAATTTAATTAAATAGGACAGCAGTGCAGTTGGAGGTTATTTAAAAATAACAATTTTAGGATTTTCCTAAAAAATGCAAGGAACAAGACCAATTGTCTGTCTTGTTGGCAATGTTAACTGTGAATAGATCTCACTCTAGCACTTTAGAGTTTTGGTTTCCCATAGATAAAAAACATTTTTAGGTATGCACAATTCAAAAGCAGGAGCCCTGAAGTTCAGGGCCCAATCCTAACAGCCCAAACTAAGTGCCCAGGGCCCAAACAAAAAGCCCAGTCCTATGCTTCCTCCCCTCACCCTGGTGCAGCCATGCCAAAAAAGGAGCGTGCTGTATCCAGCGGCGGATGGGGCGGAGGGAATTGGGAGACCAGAGGGGAAAGGAGATTTAAATCCATTTGTAAGTTTCTTGCTCTACATGGGTATCCTCGGACTTGTGCCAGTTCTGTAGCTGGTGCAAGTCCAAGGAATAGAAAGGGGGTGGGTAGGCTGCTAAAGGGGGGGGGTAGGATTTGGCATGTGCCATCACCACTGGATCCACTCCCACCCACAGCCTCCTCGTCCCTGCTCCTCTCCCCATAGGCACAGGATTAGGCTGCAAAACTGTACTTCCCTGCAGAGGTAATTGTGCTGCAATTCTGTATCAGAAGGGACCAAATGACCTAGTCACACCCAGTACAGAGATATGGCAGAGTTACACTTCCTCAGAAGAAACTGACTGGAAGGATGCTAGGTCAGAACAGGGTATCACACGGTTTCCTTTGTGAGCAGATACTGTGGAACTCAAGAGAGCCTTTAATTATGGTGATCATTCCTTGTGGCACAGTGCGCCCCAGTTCAGGAATTCATACTATAAATGACAAGATTATGCAAAATCAATCTGGAAACTCATTTATAAGAAGCATTTCCAGACAACCAAAAAAATCAAACAGCACAGTCACACTCAATAGCCTGGCAGAGAAGCCGTAAGTAATCAGGACAGTTTGCCCAGCTCTCTCTTTGCTGGGCAAGATACTCAGAAGCCAGGTCACAATCATTCATGGTTTTCGGGAAGGGTTGGATCACACCTGCCCAGGGAAAGGAGGCTGGTGCTCTCTCTTGCCATCTTTGAGTAAATGGTAAAACAGTTTTTGTTTCAGATGACTTAATCCTGCTGTGCAACAATTCTAATTTGTCTTCTTCCAATTACTCATTTTATCATTGTTGTTTCATTATTATTTCATGTTTATATATAAACATTATACATGCAAGTTTTGTTTTAATATTAATAATATTTATATGTAGTTTATTATTACTTATGATACTGACAGTTTTTGTCAGCCATTTCACTATTTTAAATTAAAAGCAGCTAGTGAGAGGGGCGGAGATGACGACCCTTCCAGTGAGAGTGGAGGAGTGCCTGTCAAGCCACGTGTGGGAGTCTGAGCAGCCAGAGAGATGCCGGACTGTGCCTGAGACCACCTGGACTGTAGTGGTCTTGAAAAATACTATCGGAAGTTCTAACAACCCTTATATGGGGTTGAGAAAAGCCTGCCCATGTAAACTGCTTTGATTAAAGTCAGAGGAAAAATCCAATGACCAAAGGTCTCCGGCTCTACAATGTGTATTTAATAAATACTGGGGTCAGCACTTAAATGTATGTATGTATGTATGTATGTATGTATGTATGTATGTATGTATGTATGTAT
>JAJKFI010000086.1:1573576-1601605 GCA_029204185.1 Lerista edwardsae
ATAATAATAATAATAATAATAATAATAATAATAATAATAATAATAATGTAATTCAATACAGTTGCTCGACAGAAAACAATTGCTGAAAAAGCCTTAAGGAAAGGAAGGGTCCTGAACAAGAACCTAATGGTCCCAGTTCCCCAGTAGAGAAATCAGAGTATGCTGCAAGTGATCCATACAACTGTGACTCATATCCTACATGCAGCAAAATGCTGCCTCATTTCCTACTGCTGAGTGGTCCAGCAAGAGAAGATATATTGAGAAATGTACTAATCTGATCCTGAGCTATCCTACTACTGGTGCTGCAGTCCCAGCGTAAGGCATATTTGTGCCACCCCAGAGCAAGCAGCGCAGGGATGTAAGGAGGGTGACAGGAGGGTGGGGTGGAGGCATTTCTGGGCAGGGGAGGACAAAACCTGGGCAGGTGGGGTGGGAGAACTGGCAGGAACTGGAGAAGGCTGGAACTGGGAGAGGCCTCTTCTACTGGTTCTTATCTCCCATGTCAGGAGATTGCTTCTCAAGTCTGTGCGTGCGATTTAGCCCCATTGAGCAGGCAGGGGCTTTACAAATGTCCCCTTTCCCTGAGGACTACCAGCTTATATGCAGTACCAGGTATTTAATGCCACTGGATAGGGTTGGGATCTAAGACGTGGAAAAGTCTGAAATAGTTCATGAAAGCACCCTGGAATACCTGTAACCATGATAAACAAGTTTTTGTAGCAGAATGGAAAGGCTCGCCACCTTGCAAAATTAATTGCTCATCATGTAAAAAACGTTATTATATGTAGCTTTCAAAGATACTAAGCCTGATCCTTGGCCTGTTTATTACAACCTAAGTCCAACTATGTTAACCAAGCCTTACTCCCAAGCATATGTGCAGAGGATCACAGCTTCGGCTGATAAATGAGCGAGGCCACATTTCAAATCAGGAGGTCTGTAAGCTAATGGCACATACTTATTTTTGAAGTCATTTTGATTCCAATGTTACCATACTAGAGAATGAAAAAGAATCTATTAAAGATTATTTCTTTTTTGCAATGTTAGCTTTAATAAACAAAAGTGAAAGTAATCATAAGCTTTTTTTCCAACCGTTTAAAAAAAGTATCACTTTGTTCATGTGCCACTAAGTATACTAATTAAAATTAAAACAAAGTTAATTGTTGACATCCTTCAAATTAGCAAACATCAAGCAAAGAGATAGGGAGGCAATCCGACTGAAGGGCAGCTGAATTCTGATGGGAAACAAACCAAGCCAAAAAGCAGGAATGACTCCAACCCCTAACCATCTCCTCCACAATAAGCTGAGTGGAGGCAGATGCTCCGATACTTGATATTAGTCGGTTTACACTTAATGATCCTACAGGCACTTTACAAATGGAGGGCCAGGCATTAAGGAAGTACCTTGCGGACAGATATTTGGAATTGCTGGCCAGTAAGCCCCAATGAAACCATGTGTTGCCACTGCATTGGGAACTCCAAAAGGACATCAGTCCACCTCTGAAGAGTGTAAAATTGTCCCTGAAGATTAGAACAGCTGTTGAATTTACAGCACGCCTTGGGAACCTCTATTTGTCAAGCACCAGCGAGACAGTCCTGACATGGGCACAGGTGAAGATGCATTTTCATTCAGCACCACTTGCCTTCCAAGTCCATTAATCCTCAGGGTTTTCATGATGGATTTCTCTTTTTTTATTATTATTTATTTTCACTCTAGCATCCCCTCCCTCTGCCTTGCCAGAGTACAGAAAGAGCAGAGCAGATGGTGCTCCGACAAGGAAGAAAGAGCCCAGGAGGATAGAGAGAGCCAGCCCATTCTACAGTCATGTGACTTCAAGTACAAGGAGAAACCTTGATTTCCTCTGGGAGGCTCAGAGGCAATCATCTGAGCATTCCCTGTGGGGAACTGGGGAGGGGGGGAGGAGAAAGAAGGAGGGTCTTAGTGAGGGAATACAAGACTATCAGGCCATTCACAAGGAAGACCACACACACACCATGATCTTTTCAAAGACACCGTGCTAGCGCTGACCACACAACGACAGGGCACCAATAAACAGAAGGTATTGGACAGAAGGGGGTGGGTGCTTTTGGCAAACTATTTGCGGGGGACATGCTGGGGAGCTGTCCTTCACTTAACCTCTGAATGGCTCTGACCTGTGTTTAATCAGAACAAACCAGGATTTATCACCCATCCAAGGATGCAGTTTGACACTTTCTGTAATCACGAGAGCTGCTGAGGCAAGGACAGCTGTCAGGCCAAATGCCCCCATAAAAAGAAAGATCGCTCCTGCTTCACCATCCTCGCCCACAAGGGTTTGCTTAACTCCTCAGTTTGTTGCACTACTGCCACAAAGAGGAAAAATGCCCATGGAGATGAGGTCTACCTTCAGTCAAGTCTCTGCTACAATTAATGGCTTTATTATGCAGTCCACGCAATAAATACTTAAGGATTTTCAAGAGAATGCAAGTCTGAGTAAGTCACATTGATTAACTGAACTAACAAGATATTGTCAGGCTTCATGTAGTGTTTGATTGGTGCTACTGCAGTTGGTTGCAGTCAGGCCACTACAATAACAAAGACAACACGATGCAGACACAGGCAAGAAACTGAAATGATAGGATTTCAAGTCGTCATCTGCTGATATTCAAACAAGAGGCATCCCTGTGTGTGTGTATTAACCGTAATGAAATATGGGCAAGAAAAAAAATGCAGCAATATGTCTCAAACAGAAGGCAACCCCAAATTCTTGGAAAACAGTTTTTCCTGTTAAAATGTTTTTGAATAGAGAATTGCTTATAAAGCAATTCAATCCCAAAGGAATGGTCAATCTAAACAATTTTTTGCCTGAAAACCTACTCTTTCCGCCCACCTCCCGATTACTGTATTATTGAATCAGGGAGGGACAATATATGGAGTCGTCTCCTTCCTTACAGCATTATTTTGTCTATAGCTGCATATATCACAAGTTTTCTGGAGTGTTCAGGTGTTTAATTTTAAATTAAAAATTTAATGAAAACTTGGCAGCAACCTTCAGTGAACATTAGTCAAGAGAAAGGATCACATCCTCAAAATACCTTATTCGAGAGCAAGTTAATTGTTGAGACACAGACACACTATGGAATAAGCTGCAGGAAGGGCCATCCGAGTATGCACTTTGTATGGTGTGCATGTAAATACTGAAGTAGTAGGATTAAAAGCCTGGGGTCAATGGTTGGGAAAACAGCATGTTGCTGGTTTGAATAACTTACTACCAGTTGTTAAGCAGGCCTTTGCTTCTGCTGCATATGGATCATTTTAGGTATTGTTCATTCAGTCTGCATCATCAGTCAAGTTAAGAGGCACATGTGCTTGTGCACAACTTACCATAATGCAAGGCTGTTTGGCCTTCATCATCCTGGAAAAAAAAAAAAAGGACAGTCAGATTTAGCTAGGTATACATACAGAGTTTTAAAAGGCACATGTAAGTGCCGTTTGAAATAAATCCCTAATCTGAATCATAACACACATTAAATGAGATACAAACAGCAGCTGGAGATTTTTAAAATGTCTCTTTTTCCCTATTCCAGAGAACAGGCCTCAATTACAGGCCAATGCAGGTTGCAGCACAATTTTCTCTTTTCTGCAATAATCAGCACTGCACGGCTAGTTCAAGAGTCCAAACCATAAGCCCATGTCCCATCCACCTCTACTACCTAGTGCACCATTGCCAAGTCATACTAGTGCAATGCGTTCACAGGAAGCATACAGCAGGGTTATTATGTGTAGCTGCTCACAGTGGACAAAATGAAAATAGCTATTTGACATGGGTGAAAGCAACAAACAGTTCCTGTGCCTAGGCTTTGAACCCAAGACTACCCAAGACTACATTTGAAATTTTTCAGGATTGGTCATCTGCAATCTTCCAGTGTAGGAAAATTTACAAAGGCACTTCAAGCCACACAAACTCAAAAGGAAAGGCAACCCGGGATTACTGTTTCATCTCAGAAATGATCATATAGCAGAGTCAAGTCAAGTCAGTTGTCATGACTTGTCTAAGATGATGACTAAGTCATCATCATGGCCTGGATCATGTGATCCACATGATGAACCGCTTTCAAATACTTTGATCCTTATCTGAGGCTGACTGCTATGTGGAAGAATTCCTAGCAGCTCCTACTATAATATTTGATCATCCCTTATTATTTTCACACCAGACACTTGAAAAATTGTTTTAAATCATGGTTAGATACACTTTCCCTTAACTGCAGCCACATTTTTAGAGAACATCTGATCTGGAACAATAGCAAAGATTACACTTCAGTTTTCAGGAAGTAGCCAAACCATGTGTGTCATGTTTGTGATTTTTTAGGTTTATGACTTTTATTTTCCCACCCGATAAAATTTAATCCAGTAAATTGCATAGCTGCCCGTTACAGATTTCCAAGTACCTGCATGGGCTTGTTTTCATGGGTTTTAGTGTCTGAAGTGCCATATCTAATGAGTAATGTAGGTTTCCAGCTACTATGCTGGACAGAGGCAGTGCTTGATTGAAGAGAAAGAAAATCTAATTCTTCATCTGGAGAAATTTCAGCATGAAAACTCATTAGCAGGGGGCCCTAAGAAAGTGCTACTGCTCTAGTTGAAAGAATTTAACACAATTGTCACCCAATTCTACTGGCTTTCATGAAAATTTCATTGCTTCACAATGAAGCAAGACACCAGATCCCTTTACATTCATACATAGCAGTTTTTTTAATCAGAAAATGGACAAGTCTACATAGTTTTCAAAGTTGGCCTAAACTTGCTTTGATTAGATGTATTTCATATTAAAATGTGAAATAGTATAGCAACATAGCTTTCCATGTGTAAACTTGATAAATGGTCTCTGGGCAAGTACCAGGGGAGATTTCCAGTCTTACTTAAAATGCAACAATAAATAAGCAAATGGAACTGAGTGACAACAGTTGATCTTTCCTTTCTTGGAAATTGAACAGGATAATTAAGTTTCATTTTGAGTTACTAAGCAAGAAGAGGGAATATTTGCCATAGTTATTTACACTGTTCTGTTCAAGAATGAATTATTGCCTAAATGTAGCTCATTTGGAGTTGTACCTATCAACAAGAACTAAGTACTACTGAAATACGGGGAAAATGGTTAATTGATCACGATTTTATATTTCACATTTCTTTAGACTAGGAGTCATTACATCCATACTGAGGCTGAGCTCTTGTATTGCACAGATCTTGGAAGCTCATCTAAGATGTTGGTTGCACCAGCTTTCAGGCAGGCATTCATTTTAAAGACGGCTGGCAATATTATGCTTCTTTGCCTTAATGCCCAATATATTCAACTAAGGACATCATTAAAAAAAAACCTTGCCTATTAATTTCCACAATCACATCCTTGGCCCCATAGCCTCCCCAGAGCTAGGTCCACAGACTGCACCCCCAGGCCACTGCCACCCCTCCCCTGACCTACTGGAAAGTTGCAGAGCCTTGTGCGGCGCTCTGCTGCTGTCCGAAAGTGTTGCAACGCCTTTGGACAGCATTTACCCCATACTTCTGGTTCCTTGGAGGGCAGAATGACAGCGGCAGCTGAGCCACAGCATGGGTCAGGCGCAACTCCATAAGAAAAAGGGAGGTGCTGGAGGGAGAGTTTTCAATGTTGCCACTGTACATTCCCCTGATGTTCCCATCCCATCTGCAGTCAGTCCTTCACTTTCTTCAACCACCATTTTATTTATGCAAACCATTTATGCAAACAGTGCAGCTTTGCTACATATTTGAGCAAGTGTAGCACTGCAGTGCAGAAAAGTGGTTGGTTCCATATGAACCCCAGTGACAACCACCACCACCCCACCCATTCACATCACAACTCCTGATTCTGCTTCCAGAAGGAGTGCCAGGCATGCCACAGCACAGACCAATAGGGACTTGGAGGCATCCGAGCTCGGCAAGGCAGGAGGGGGCAGGACAACATGAAGGAAGGTTGTGCACAGCAGCCAGGCGGCTTACAAGTATGACCCAATTGCAGCTTTCCTCAGAAGTAGCCCACTGCAGCCCAGAAGTAGTCCCATTCAATGAAGCTTTCTCCCCAGAAAGAGAAGCTTTCTCCTTTCTCTTCCTCATCCTGAGAAAAAATTGTCCAACTGATTGTTCCTCATGAGATGGACAATAGAGACCACTCCCTCCCTCATTCCTCTCACCCCCCACCTCGTACAAGCAGGTACCCAAAACAAAGATCTTTCCTTATCTCCTGGCTGGAACTAACCCACCAGGCTGCTCACACCAGTCAGAATGCCAGCTTCCAGATCACCCCATAACGTCTTTCATTTGCTGTGGAAACCCTGAAAAAAGATAAGCAAGTATACCCAGGGCGCAATCCTAACCTGGAGTTAGGCTGGCACAGTTAGGCCAGTAAAGTTTGGCTGACACAAGGGCCACCATAAAGCATGTTTGGACCAGTCTTCAAGTCAGAGAAGCGAGCACACAGATGTGCATCATCCTCTCTGATCCTGAGAGTGGTCCAAATGCTCTTTACAGTGGCCCTTGTGCCAGCCAAACTTTGCCAGCCTAACTTTGCTGGCATAGTGGTTGAAAATCACTGGATTAGATACTTGTCTTACAGCATTCTGATGCTTCCTGTTTAAAAGTGTTTTCTAACTTCTATTTTGATTTACACTGTAATGTTTTATTTTTTATTCTAAACTAGCTTTTTTTATCCGGTGTTGCCCGGGCAACAAATTCTCCCAAGTCCGAACGTGGACTCAAACGGCCTTGGGAGCGTCGCCATTCGTCTCGGCAACCCCGGACACTACAGATTTGACACCGATTTTGGCCGTTTTCAACCATTGTCACATGGGGGCCCCTGTGCACCCCACCCCTGGGGGTGCTAGGGGGGTCTGACCCCCGCAGTGTTTGTCCCAAGACCATAAAGCATACTTGTGTCAATCGCTCCAGGCGTTCCAGCAGGTCACGGTGGACGTTTTGTTTCACACCCCTTCTCACTCCCTATGTCAACGGGGGCCGAACCCGGACTCAAACGGCATCGGGAGTGTTGCCGTTCATCTCGGTGGCCCTAGAAACAATGGATCCGACACTGATTTTGGCCATTTTTGACCATTATCACGTGGGGCCCCCTGTGTACCCTCACCCCGGGGGCACTAGGGGGGCCTGACCCCCGCCGTGTTTGGCGCCAGGCCGCCAGGCATGCGCATGCCGAGTTTGGTGCCAATTGCTGCAGGCATTCCAGCGGGGCATGGCGGACGTTTTGTTTCAAACCCCTTCTCACCCCCCACGTCGAGGGGGGGCCGAACCTGGACTCCAACGACGTCGGGAGCATCACCGCTCGTCTTGGCGGCCCCAGAAACTACGGATCCGACACAGATTTTGGCCGTTTTTGACCATTTTCACGTGGCCCCCCGCGTACCCCCACCCTCGGGGGTGCTGGGGGGGGCTTGACCCCCACAGCGTTTGTCGCCAGGCCGCAAGGAATGTGCGTGCCGAGTTTAGTGTGTGTCGCTCCAGGCGTTCCAGCAGGGCATGGCGGACGTTTTGTTTTGCACCCCTTCTCGCCCCCCACACCGAGGGGGGCCAAACCCGGACTCCAACGGCGTCGGGAGTGTCGCAGCTCATCCCGGCGACCTTGGACACTACAGATTCAACGCAGATTTCGGCCATTTTTGACCGTTTTCATGTGGGGGCCCCCGTGTACCCCCACCCCCAGGGGCGCTAGGGGGGCCTGACCCCCGCAGCGTTTGTCACCAGGCCGCAAGGCATGTGCGTGCCGAGTTTGGTGCGAGATCGGCCGTTTTTGACCGTTTTCATGTGGGGCCCCCCGGGTACCCCCACCCCTAGGGGCTTTAGGGGGTTCGTACCCCCACAGTGTTTGTCGCCGGGCCACAAGGCATCTGCGTGCTGAGTTTGGTGCCAATCGCTCCAGGCGTTGCGGAGCCTATGCAGAACATACGTACACACAAATGCACACATCCTCTTTTATATATATAGATTACCATGAATCTCATTGGTAATCTTATGAAAAATAGGGTAGGGGTGTGTGTGTGTGTGTGGCTATCTTTTATCTATAAATTAAATCCTTCAAGAGACAGTCTAACTAGATGACTCTTTGTCATACACATGTAGACAGATGTGACTCTGTCATTTGATTTACCCCCCTCCCCCACTTCGGCAGAATACCCACAGCCTGATGGACTTTGCTGCCTTTTTGCAGATTCTTCTGGTTGACTGACTGCCTCATCTGCATAGGCTCACCTTCTCATTTGCATAAGGTACTCAGGGGAGTAACTTGGGAATGCACAAATGCAACTAAGGGAAAAGACAAGCAGGCTATCCAGATGGCAGGGGCTCCAGGATTGTGCTGATAAACAAGTGTGTTTTATCCCAATTTTGTGCTGGTCTCTCTCTGGAGCAGTGTTATTCAAACTGTGGGTCGGGACCCACATGATATCAGGCGGGTCGCGACTTCCGGATTCCAAGATGGCTGCCTAGCAGTGTCTCTCGGCTTTCTGCTCCGCTAAACTCCCTATCTTTATTATGCCACCTACTTTGTATTGAGGAAGAAAAGATTGCGAACCAGCCCTGCTAAAGGAAACACTAGAGCTGATGGTGCCAAAAAGCGAAAAAAACCTTGCCAGGATTCAAAGAAACAAACTCCCATTGAATCTTTCCTGACAGTGTGCCCATCCCCTCCCCCTTCTGCGACTGATTTCTCCAAAGAGGTGAGCGTTAATTTATCCTTATCTTCTACAACTAATGCTACTCTAGCCTCCCCCAATGCCTCGATAGAAGAGGTACTTGAGAATAGGAGAGATGAAAGAAATTACCTCAATGAAGAGAGTTTGTCTTTTCTTCGTGAATATTTGGGAGTTGAGGAAGACTCCCCCTCCCCTCTCCAAGCAACACCAGCCCCAGAACAAAAGGCTGGGGATGCGTGCCTTATCTCCGCAAAAACTCTCCTAGTGATCCTTGAACGCTTCTCTAAATTTGAAGCTCAACTCCAGTCAATTAACTCAGACATACGGAGATTAATGACAATCTGCGAAACTTCTGCTTCCAACTTGAAAGCGCAGACGAGCACCCTTCCCCCTTCTATCGCCGACAAGGAGCCTCCTAGCCAAACTGCTGGAGATTTATGGCTTGAAGACAACAGAGTTTTCTCCCCTGCGAACATACATCTAATATGGTCTCCCAAAGACATTCTCTTAAATATACCACATAGGGATGCTCACTTATGGTCCAGCAAATTTAAAATTCTTACCTCACTATCTCAATTAACAAGGCAGAAAATTGGTCCATCTCTCTTGTCTGATTGTTTCTACCTGCCTTCTGCTAAGGGCTGTAAAAGACTCCATCTTACATTTGCTTCCTTGACTTTATCTAGATCAATTTTAAATGTGAGATCTAAACTGAACTCATATGGCATACAGGTACAGAGGGTTTTCAAGCAAATGGGGCCCCAGATCAGATTTCGTCTGAAACAGACCTCTGATCGTATCACAGCTTGCTCTACGACCCTCTGCTCAAATGGACAAAATCGAGACTCCCTGGATCTCCCTTTGTCAACTTTTCCTCATCAAATAACCTCCAAGCCTGCTGACGCTCAGATGCTCTCCCTGAATAATGAGAACATTGAGAAAGTGAACTCAACTATCCCCTTGTCATATGAACATCAACTTTTGCCAGAGGTCCTCCCTCCGCCACCACATACGGAGGAGCTCCCCCTGTCACTAAGAACATCAATTCCTAATGCCTCATTTAATTTGACAGACAAGAGTCCAGACCAAGATCAGATACATTCCTTAAGTTTTACCAATCCAGCAAGATTATTGTCCTTATCCACTGACAACGGACCCCTGCTAACTAACAGCACTAATCCTTGCTCATCTCCTCGCTTACAAGATCCTCAGCTGATACTTGAGACATCGACTATAGAGAACGAACCTCTGTTGATTAAAGGGGAACACAAGCAGATATTTCCATCCATAGAAGCTTTCTACAAAGGGACCCATATAGTTCCAACACCTAGTTGCCCAGAGGAAGCCACAGGTGCTGCTCAATCTCCTTGACTAGTCCGTAATAGTCTCAACCATACCTCATCTACCTTGACAGTCAATTTCTCTAATCCGCATGGAGCCTTGAGAATGATATCCTGGAATTTGGCAGGTTGGCCCTCCAAACAGTACAATCTTGAATTTCTTGAATTTTTAAGTAAAGCAGACATTATCTGCTTACAGGAAACTTGGACTACAGATACGATACATTTAGAGGACTTTCAAACTTTCAACCTCCCATCCTTTAGAAAGAACAAGTTTGGCCGACTGCAGTCAGGATTGGCAACACTGATTAGGTCTACTGTGAAAGCTGAACTAGTTGAGGCTTGCCAGGACCTGAGCAGTTATTTGGTGGTACGTTTATCTATAAATAACATGTCTATTTTTCTCCTCAACGCATACCTGCCGCCAAACGCTCTTAAAGCTCAACAAGCACTTATGTGGAATCATCTGACGAAATGTATAGACAAAATTCAGAAACAATTTCCCCAAGCTCATCTTCTAATGGCCGCGGACCTCAATGCCCGGGTAGGCCAAGGGCCAGAAGTGTTCCAAAAAATTCTAAAAGGAGGAAATATGTCCACCCTTCCTCAACATTGCAATGCCACCAGATTCTCCAAGGACAAACGCTTTAACGAGGCCGGTGTCCTCTTAGCCACCCTTAGCATCCAAGCCAATCTTACTTGGCTCAATGGTCTTTCAGAATTCACGAAAGCATCTGAATTCACGTACGTATCTGCTACAGGATGTAGTGTTATCGATTACATAATAACTTCATTAGATCTGTTGCCATTGGTGTCAAATTTTGAGATAGGGGACTATAAACTAAGTGATCATCTTCCCCTTTTACTGGCACTGGATATACTGGTTCCACACCAAATACAACCTCCCGCACATCTAATTGGCCTGGACCGATTTATCAAATTTCCTTGGCACAGTTCTACCCTCAGAGAGATCCAACAGCTTCTGGGAGTTCCTCGCTTCAATGAGCTATGGTCTTCTATCCTCGTGGATGACCATCCTCAAACAACAGTAGACAGATACGAAAAACTCATTGGTGACATCATCTCCAATGTTTCACCTTCCCCGTCTGAGACCGTGGACTGCCCAGGGACTGGGACCCCCTCCTGGTTTGACAGAGACTGTAAAAATCTAAAGACGCAAACCAGAGCCCTCTTTAAAACTTTTAGAACATCAGATTCACAAGCTGCTCTGAGAGACTTCTTATTAGCTAACCACCAATTCAAAGAACTGATCCAGCAGAAGAGAAACTTACACCTGAAAGAACAATGGAAAAAACTCATACTGGCTTCATCCCAAGCAAATCCCAGAAATTTTTGGAACATCATAGCTGGGACATTCAGGCATAACACTGCAGACCCCAAGCTGGTACCTACACATTGCTGGAAGCAACATTTCAGCCAATTATTCAATGACACATCGGTGCCCTCTGATACGCTCACAACTATTTCGACTAACCCACCTTTGGACTGGCCTCCGATAACTGAGTCGGAAATTTGTGACTTAATTGCAACATTAAAACCGGGCAAGGCCCCAGGATTTGACAACATTATCCCAGAATGGCTGAAGGCGGATCCTGCCTTTTGGTCTCCTATTCTCGCCAAGCTCTTCACTTCAGCTAACTGCCACGGGGTATTACCAGGGGCCTGGAGGAAGTCAATAATAGTTCCGATATATAAAAAAGGCGACAAGAGTGCTCCAGAGAATTACAGACCAATCAGCTTGCTTTCAGTGGTCGGAAAGCTTTATTCTAAGACTTTGCTAGCTCGCTTAAACGACTGGATCGAGCAGAAGAACATCTTGGGCCCCGAACAAATTGGTTTCAGATCTGGAAGTTCTACCTTAGACCATTGTATTATTTTAGCTCACCTAATCTACAAGTATACTATTCACATCAAATCTAAATTGTATGTTGCTTTCCTAGACCTCAAAGGAGCATTTGATAGCATAGATAGGAATTTACTTTGGTCCAAATTGGAAAGAATGGGAATGGACTGCAGCCTGCTGTATCTAATTAAGAACTTATACTCAAAAACATCTTGCCAGGTTAGGTGTTCCTGGAAGGGCCATTTATCTGAAGAGATTCCCACCAACAAAGGGGTCAAGCAAGGCTGCATATTGGCCCCCTCGCTGTTTAATCTCTTCTTGAATGACCTGGCTCCAGCCTTGGCGGAGGTGGAGGGCCACCCTCCCAAGCTTGGGGACCTTAAGATATCCATCTTACTGTATGCTGACGATGCGGTTATTATTTCCAGAACGCGCTTGGGGCTCAAAAGATTGATGCACCAATGTCTAGATTATCTAACAAGGAACAAACTGCAGCTAAATTTCCAAAAATCAAAAATTATGATCTTCGCAAGATCTTGGAAACCGCATAAATGGATTTTCAATGGCCACCTTATCGAGCAAGTGAAATCCTTCAAATATTTGGGGATCCTGTTTTCCTACAACCTCTCTTGGACAAGTCATTGGAACATGATGAAGGCGGCGGCTTCGATCTCAATGCGGGCTATCCTGAAATTCTTTTATAAGAACGGAGGCTCGTATGTCCCGGCTGCCCTCAAGGTGTTCAATGCTAAGGTTCTTCCCCAAATTCTATTTGGAGTACCGTTGTGGATAAAATCATCTAACCACCAGCTCGAACAAATCCAAGCAGTGTTCCTGCGTAAAATTCTAGCTGTTCCAAACTGCGTGCCATATTCAGCCCTATGCCTGGAGACGGGCCAGTCTATGATTGAAACACTAGCTTGGCTACGCACTTCAAAGTTCTGGCTGAAACTCTACTTCAATAACATAACCAGCAGTTTATTGTTTCACTTCAAGAAAGACTCTCTCTCGTCAGCTGGCTCCTGGGAGTCTAAAATCAAGCAACTAGGCATTGATGTGGACCAACTAGGGGCGGTAACGCAAGCAGAAGCCTTCCGACAGATCAAACAAAGGTTGTTGGACATTCAGACTCAGACTCTCTTAAGCACAACCAATAGATCTGGTCACTCTCTGGCATGGAAAATCCCTTTTGAAAAAGGTAAAACTTTGAACTACCTCCAGTCCTTAACCAACCCTAATGAAAGAAGGGCCCTTACGTTGGCCCGTCTGGATGCCATGCCCTCTGCAGTTCTATGGGGAAGGTATAGAGGCATCCCCCAAGAAGATAGAACATGCTCTTGTTCTTTGAGCACAGTTGAATCCTTGCCGCACATGATCCTACATTGCCCTTATCATGAGACTAAGAGATCCAGTTTACTAGGCCCTATTTTGTCCAAGAAGATGTTTCTTCCAGACAATGACAAACTAAACATTCTTTTCTCACTATCGGATCCATACCACCTCAGACTGTTTGCTTCCTTTCTGCATAGCATAGTTGAATTTAACAATAGACGAAAGCCCACTGAACTGCCATTGCCAGAGTGAATCTATCTGGTCTACAGACAGCAAGTGTTTTACATTGTTTTAATTATATTTTTAAGTTCTGACAATAACATTGCTGTATGTTTTAACTTTTGAGATGCCATTAAAGGTTTTGACTGACTGACTGACTGACTGATATCAGGCGGGTCGCGGATAGTGAGTGTTAGTTAACAGTTTGAATTTTCAAGTATGGGTTTTTTCTTTAATTTTGTTTTAGTTCAGTGCTTTTACATAATATTTTGTCCTAATCCTTCTTTCTGTTAGGAATTTTTCATGGTTGTACAATTGCTGCAGTCCAATAATGCCAATCTGCATTTCAAGAGTGTCATTTTATTATGTTACAATGACAGCACTTCCTGCTTGATGATGTCACCTCCTGTCATGACATCACTTCTAGTGGCTCCCGATAAGAATGGCCTAAAAGGTTTGATAACCACTGCTCTAGAGAGTTTACAGATCTTATATGCGGGTCCCAGATACTCTTGATCCAGGTACAATCAATCCTCTTTATACGTGACCTTACTGTTTGTGACCTTGCTTATCTGTAAGGGGCAGAATTGCTACTTTCCTCATTATCTCTGTCCTCGTTATCCACTAGGCAGAAACCTTCCAAAGGCTGCAGGGACCTTAAGAATAGCACCTGCAACCAGCACTGACCCCTTTAAAATGGCTGGCAGGTGCCATCCTGAACATCCCTGCAGCCTCTGGAAGGTATCTGCAGCATTCTTCTGATGGTAGATAAGGTACCCCTTGCACCGATCTCCCTTGATCGCATAGGATCAATGATTCATTATCTGTAAATTTGCTATCTGTAAGGATTTCCAGGAACCTAACCCTAGCGCATAATGAGGATTGGCTGTACTTTACAGGGCCATACTGTAAGTATATGCAGATTTAGTGTCCAATCTGCATATAGGTTTTTAATACTAGGATCTCTGTGCTTGTCCTAAGAAAGTCTGCACCTCTATAGGAAGCCTCCTGTTGCATAATCAGGCTTGTCAGTGTAAATAAACCACCTACAACAGATGATTATCTAGTCCCTCCTTAAACAGAATTCCATACAGTAATTCAAATTCCTATAACAAGATGATACTGGTAGGCACCTGATTGATACAAGCTTAACATGAGCATGATCCCCCCCCCAAAAAAAAACCAGTAACAAAAAATAAAGTTCTCCAACACATACTGTAAAAGCCTTAAACATTATGGCACTTGTCTTACACGGAGCATTCCAGGATAAAAGACAACCTGATAATACAATATGCTAATTTCAAAAACTGTTCAGCATAACAAGGAAGTCCCCATCTGTAATGAACAGCAAGAGGCAGAAGCCCCATTCTGCGATGCACCTCTTTCCTGCAGCCCTCTTCCCAGCAATTCAGGCAGTGGATCCCTTCTGCCTTTTCCAATTGCTTATCGCTTTAGTATGGATGAGGCAGGTACCTGCTTATTTAAAGAGCAGGATAAATGGACTGAGACAGTTCCCCCCAGCCCCAATTCACCAGGGAACGCTCAAGAATTCCACCTGACACTGGGACAGCGTTGTGCTCTTAAACAATCTGCCGTCTGATCCGATTGTTCCCCAGTGGGGAGGCAGGCCGCAGCTCACTCAAGAGTCATTGATTGGATTAACAGCCTAATTCCCAACAGATGAATAGAATACTGATGTCTTGTCAGCCCAGATCATAGAAGGAAAACACAATCTGCTTCTACAGCTTGGAAACTTAACCCTTTGACTCCCTTTGCAATGCAGCATCAGTCTGGGAGTCCTGCATTTTCAAATTTAGCATCATGTGAAGAGCAAATACATTAATACTAGTAGAGCTGTGGCATTTCATATTTGAGCTCTTCTTCCATTTTGATTTTTTATTCATAACGTCATATTTGAGCTCTTCTTGAACAAACACAAATATTTTCAATTTTTAGAAAAACTGCTATGTGAGAGACCCCTTTAGTTAGCCTAAGAGAGGAGAGACCCCTTTAGTTAGAGTCCCAACTAGGGTTACTTCTGTCTCTTCTCACAACTAGCCCCTGTGCTAGGTTAAGTTGAAAAACAAGGATTGATCCAAGCTCCTCCAGTGAGCTTCATGGGTATGAGGGGATTTGAATCCAATCTCTAACCCAGTCTCATGCCCCAGTCTCATGCCCTAACCCAGTGATGGCAAACCTGACACACGTGTCAAAGGTGACACATCACGATATTGGTAGGCTGGTAGAGAGCACTGGGGAGGAGGTAGTGGTTGTCGGGCATGTTGGAGACATGGGAGAAAGCCAACAGGACATCCGGTTCAGGACTCCTCCTCCCTATAGGAGAAGGAGGGTGGAGGAGTTGGACTACTGCAGAGTAATGGTGGAGAAGGAAATAGGGCTGCAAGCATGAGGGGAAGTGACAGTTGGTTAAGTAGAAAGAGAGGTAGGGAAAAGGGATCAAATAAGAGGCCCCCCCTTAGAGAACCCCATATAAAGGTGTTATTATGCAAATACACAAAGTCTCCGAGTAAAGATGGGGGAACTGGAATATTTAGTGGCTAGGGACAACAATGATATAGTGGGCATAACAGAAACCTGGTGGAATGCAAAGAACCAGTGGGATACCGCAATCCCAGGCTATAAACTCTATAAGAGGGACAGGGAAGGGCATGTTGTCGGTGGGGTGGCCATTTATGTCAAAGAAGGGATAGAATCCATCAGAATAGAAATTGAAGGTGGGCCTGACTCCAACATAGAGTCACTGTGGGTTAAACTATCAGGCCAAAAGAATGAAGTAATAGTGGGGTGGTGCTGTCATCCTCCAGAACAAAAACTTGAAGGGGACCTTGAAATGAGAAAACAAATCAGGACGGTGACCAAGAAAAGGTTGTAATTATGGGGGACCAATTATCCTCATATCGATTAGGTCAACTGGTGCTCTGGTCAAGAAAGAGAAACCCGATTCCTTGATGTGCTGAATGACTGTGCCTTAGAGCCCAGTCATTGTGGTCATGGAGCCCAACAGAGGACAGGTGACTCTGGATTTTATATTGTGTGGTACTCAGGACATGGTTAGGGATGTCAGTGTTACTGAGCCATTGGGGAACAGTGACCATGCTGCAATTGGTTTCGCCATGCATGTCCTGGAAAGAGTGCAGAGCAAATCTGAGAAAAACACTTTACTTCCAAAGGACAGATTTCCCTCAACTGAAGAGGCTAGTTAGAAATAAATTGAAAGGGAAGGTAAAAGGAGTTCAATCTCTTCAGGCTGCATGGAGGCTGTTTAAAATAACAGTAGTAGAGGCCCAGCGAAATTGTATACTGCAAAGAAAGAAGGGATCGACTAGGTCCAGGAGGGTGCCTGCACGGCTGACGGGTAAAGTTAGAGACTTAAAGAGCAAGGAAGCTTCCTTCCATAAATGGAAGTCTTGCCCTAATGAGGAGAATAAAAAAGAACATAAACTCTGGCAAAAGAGGCCAAGAAAGACTTTGAGGAATGCATGGCCAGCATGTCTTGTGTGCTCCCTGAGGCAATTGGCGGGCTGATGTGAGATACAGGAAGCTGGACTAGATGGGCCTTTGGCCAGATCCAGCAGGGCTCTTCTTATGTTCTTATGATGTTTTGGGTGACACTCTAGTATTCACCAACACCCAACAACAACTGAGTTTGTTTTTGTATTGATTTGATTTTTTGTACTGATTTGATGTTTCTTTATATAATGCACTAGCTTTTTGTGACCCGGCGTTGCCCGGGGGCAGACATTATCCCCAGGCTCTATTAGGAGGAGGAATGAGTTTGTTCTGCAGTGCACCCCCACCTCTGGGGGCGTAAGGGGGGCCCTACCCCCACAGTATATCTGTCCAGATCGTAAGGAATAAGTGCACCACGTGTGGTGCACATCGTTCCAGGCGTTCCAGAGTAATGGTGGAACATACACACAAATACACAAACCTCCCTCAAAAGTATGACATAGTGAGATCCATAGATAGACATATAGAACTCGTCCCTGAAATAACACAGTATTGCTGACGTGGAACCCAAAACGCACACTATCACTGTGAAATGAATGAGGAAACAGGGACACCCTAACCTAAGAGAGCAATATGAAGGTCCCACTTACTGTCTGCAGGTCCTGTAGCAGGACAGGTGGCCAGTGAGCTCCCTGGACATAGGCCCCTCTCAGATCCGACTGGGTGCTGGAAGTCTCTGGATCCTGCTCTTTCCACCCTGGGCCACTCAGGCAACGCAGGCAAAGCATTTAGTTTCGCTTTCTGTTCTGGTGCAGCAGCCCTCCCACATAACCTGCAGAATCGTCTGTGACCACAGGGTGGCAGCAGACCTGAAGCCCTATGCAATCCCCTTGGTTCCTGACGATCCGGGCCCCCTCCCTGAAAAACGGGGGGCTGTAGGGGGGTCTGACCCCCGCAGTGATTCCTTCCAGGCTGCAAGGTACGTGTGTGCCAAGTTTCGTGGCCGTGGGTCAAGGGACGGAGACGTGTATAAGGAACACACGTCCGTTTTTATATATATAGATAACCTCACATGATTGGACTATTTTTTTTAAATACATGAACATATAAATAAATGTTTCTCTTTTGTTGGGGGTGGGGAGTGACATGCCAGCAGAGCCATGTAAATGTTAAACCTTTTTGACATGGCAAACCAAAAAATTCGCCATCACTGCCCTAACCACTACATCATTCTGACTCTCAGATTTAGAGCAGACCTCATATTTCTAAAAACAAGAGAACACTAGGCTATCGTTAGGGACATGGAAATGGATTAAAACAATATTCCAAAGCATTTTCTACTTAGTCTCAGTCTGAAGGAAAATTGAGCTGGACTTTGCCATTATTTGTACTGGGTAACTATAATAATATATCAGTCACATAAACACTGAAGCTGCATTCATTTGGTGACGCTCCTCACAAAGCAGTAAGGAAAAACAGTAGACCTCACGAGTGCTTTGGTTACCAAAATTAAAAATCTGAGGGACAAACTTGGCTAGTTTGCTTTGTGCTTTAAATAACAAATAATTTACAGTGTAACGAGCTGTGCTGGCTCTGAGTGTCACAGGTTTGCCATAAAGCACTTTTGTGGCTATCTGTGAGCCAGCAGTGCCAGCCCAACAGCCTGCGCCACTGATGGCACTGCATCCAGCAGCAGCGCTGGCTAACACAGGTAAGGCTATGCCATGTGGCAGGAGGGGATATTTTTCGGTGGGGGGAGGGCAGAATGGGGTAGATTAACAATTAGAATAACAGATATGGGGCAGAATAACAAATTAGAGTAGGCGTCTGTCATATCCTAATCCCCCTCCTGGCTCGCCTGGTGTTACACTAGGTTTCCCAGACTTGTGCCAGTTACAAACGCCATTTTCTACCCATGGTGCGCTAGGGCACCAGTTTTTTAAAGAGGGATTTAAAAAAATTGCCATCACTAAACAAACTGAAGTACTGTGAACAATGTAAGGGTAGACCCTTTTCAGAACAACAGGTTTTATGACCGTCTAATCACATTATCATGTAAGAAACGGGAAGAACATTTTGGATGGTGTTTTTTTTTGGCACCCTAGATTTGCTCATTCATAGCCACCACCCCCATCACCATCCCATAAAAACTCTAAAATGAAAGTACTCTTTCAACAAGCAGTGGCATAGCTACCTATGGGATGGGGGGGCAGAGCGCCCTGGGTGCCATCCTCAGGGGGGATGTCACTACTGAACCCCAAATTTTTAAAATCACGGTTTTATGGAATAATACCATCATGCTATATACCGTTGGATGTGGAATCTCACTAGTAATTCAATGGAAAAACCCAGAGTGTAATATATTTATTCTATTAAATGTTATGACTGAAAAACGAAAAAACCCCTTCTAACGTAAACATCAGTGTATAAGAATCATGGTTTAACGGAATACTATCATGTTATATACCGTTGGATGCAGAATTTCATGAGGAATTTATTGAAACAAACCAGAGTGTAATATCTTCATTCTAGCTAAAGTAATGGTCAACACACACACACACACACACACACACACACACACACACACACACACACACACACACACACACCAAAAATACAACTGTCAAACAGTTGACAGTGCAAGGGTGTCAAACATACAGCCCACAGACTTGCATAATGAGTCCATGAATGAGGCCCGCAGAACCTTTTCATCTGGCCTCCATGGTGCTTGCCTTGTTCTCTGGCAGCAAGCAAGCAGCAAATGGTCATCTGTGCCACCAGGGAGACTGAGAGTAGGAAATGAAGCTCCCTATCAAGCAAAAGCACAGAGGAAGGCCAGTGCAGGAAACAGTTAAGCACTGCTGGGAATGGAGTTTTCATGGAAGGGAGCTAAATGAATAATTTTGCTGAGGGGTGTATGTGTCAAAAATTTACGGGCTTGGTATCAAATGACCTACCTATGCCACTGAACATAAGCAAAGAGTTCTCAAAGTCGGGTGAGAGTTCTGCTGTGTTTGACATAAGAGGTCTCCCACCCAGCAACTAAAAGGCTAATGCGAAGAGATTTGTTGCCTCTGTTCTGAGGGAATAGGAGGTACCTGTTGCATAAAGCTAGCTCAGTGTTTGAGTGGGGGGAGTCTTGTGCTATGAGAAATTCAGTGTACAGACAGAGGGTGAGCAAAGGTCATCAGGTTCTTAGCTGGTTCTCAGAATGGTGGAAAATGGAGCTGGATGAGCTGACATGGAAGCCAGATCAATGTAAGAAATGGGGTTTTCACAAATGTGAAAACCCAAGCTGGGGTGTTCCTCTGCAAGACACTGGATCGGCTAACATGCTCAGAAAAACCATGTTTGTTTTTTAATTTTTCTGGAGTGAGGTCAGCTCTGTTTTCAGGATTTCCATAGGAAATGATAGTCAGCACCTAGGATAGTAAACCCCGCCCCCAATGACTATGTTTCTGGCCACTGATGCTCAACATCAGTGTATATGAGAACACCTTGACATTGTTCCAAAGATAGGTTTCCTAAAGACAGTTCCTTGAAAATGTTGCAAAAGTGAAAATTCAAAAATGTGCGCAAACACATCTAATGCAGAAAATGGGTTTTAAACAGGATTGTTTGGATTTGAGAAACTCTACAGGGACAGCTGAGGCTTTACTCCCTTTGTGCCCGAGGAGATCTACAGCCACCTCCTGAGTTGCACTTGATGCAGGTTAGGCCATGTGGCCCCACTGTGCCCAGCACATTTTTGGGCAACCCGTTTACTAGGTTTCTATGCCAGCCGCTTCCAGGGTCTCCCGCCCCAGCATACTTTGCTCTGGGAGACTGTACAGAAGCGGCTGGTGACGAGGACCCCTGTAGTCAGGGTCTTCACGCAGGGACAGATCAGGTGGACATTTAGCCCACAGGCTGGAGTCTGGTGACACCTGCTTTATAGCAGTGATTCTCAATCTTACTGGGATTATACAGTCCTTGCAGTCTCTTCTTGGCTCAGCCAGCCGCTGCCATCTTGGATCTCATGAAATCTCACAAGAGACAAGTGCCTAAATTTTTCAGGATCCAAGATGGTAGCACCCAAATCTCATGAGATTTCATGAAATCCAAGATGGTGGCACCCAAATCTCACGAGATTTCACAAGATCCAAGCTGGCAGTACCTGGGAGAACAGATACTGATACTAATAAGGGGGCAATTACACTAGTTCCTCAGCCACACTGAAAAGGAAGCAACAAAATGGTCAAAAGTTGCCAACAGGAAGCTCTTCCCTTACCTCAGGGCTGCATTGGTGCTGGAGAGTTGGACAGGACTGGGCCCCCACTCCCAGATTAAGTGTCCACAGGACTGCAGCCTAAACCAGGAATAATAAAACTTGAAAAGCCTCCCTAAAGAAGCCAGCTTTTAACTGCCTTCTAGAAATTTGCAAGGGTAGCAAGCTAGAAAAATAAGAAGGCACTATCAGTAAAGGAACAGTGTAAATATATCTAATAATTACAGGCATGATGAAAATGATTATTTCTGAGAAAGCTGACATCAACAGACATCCATCAGATAAATGTATTATATATTGGAAGTTGTTTTTTCCTGCTTTGCAATTATAAATATAACACTCAAACTTTCATAATGTTTTCTTATTCTCTTTTGCATAAGGGGAGTGGTTCAAGCTACTGGCTTTGTTAAAATATGTCCAAAATGCACAGACTATAATAGAATTGATCTCAAAACTGGAGCTGTTTGGATTCATAGAACAGAAGCACTCTGGCAGTCATTTTGTCTGCCAAACAAAATCAAGTGGTGTCCTCTTATATTTAGCAGGGGGAGAGCAATTGTCCCTCCTCACCCCAGCACAGTGTCTTTATCGTGGCTGTTGCTGGTGGTGTTCTTTATTCTTTTAGATTGTGAGTCCTTTTGGGACAGGGAGCAATTTAACGTTAATGTTATTATTTGCCTGTAAACCGCTTTGTGAACTTTGTGTTGAAAAGCGGTATATAAATACTAGTGATTGATTGATTGATTGATTTTGGATTTCATGCAATTAGCTACACTGCAGAAACCCTTTCAGTGCATATTTCTGATCTTTATCCCCTAAAATCAGCTCTGACTTGCTCTTTGACACTGGAATGAGGCTATTCTACATGGGACTTCACCTTAGCCAGTGAAGGGAGAAGCCCATATTCTAGACCCTTGTATCCGACAAGGCAGCAATTTCACTTAATCTCTCTGCACTCCAAGCCACACGTGCTGTCCTGATATCCAACAGCCAGTCCGATTTGGGCTCCCTGCCAGCAGTGACTTTACAGGCTTTGTGGCAGAGATTATTGAAAGGAGATTACCCCTTTAAAACCCCTTAGATTTTAATTATTTCTGTATGTATTTATAAAACCTGCAGTCTGCTAGTACCAGGACACAACTGTCCAAGTACCCATCCATAACCTGGTTTCACAAAGGCCCTGTGCCACCAGTTATAGCACAAGGTCAGGTTTGAGCGGGTTTTGTTTACTCATTCCAGACATTCTGCATTTTTGGAAAAGTAAAGAATGTTGTTTCAGATGGTTGGGCATAGCAATCTGACTGTGAAATGCCAACAATACTAATGCAGCAGCGATGGTTCAGAATTCTCAGTTTCACCAAGTGCTTCCTAAATTTCAGTTCCTAAATTTCAGGTGAAATCACTTTTTAAAAAATATTGCTTTTATTCCTACAATTGAAATGCTGCTTGTATTTCAGATACTGTCATTCACGATATGACTTCCTTTTGTTTAGATATTTTAGGGCTGCAATCCAAGACACTCTTTTCTGGGAGTAAGTCCTATTGTTTCTATCACTGGGATACACTGTAAGTGCAACAAGCTTTCCATTTTGCCTTCAGTCATGATTAATTACTATAAAAAAATCAGATGGAGATTGAGTATTTCTCAACCACTGCTACTTGTACCACCAGTGGTACTTGAGGTGGTGTCTGGTGTACGTGAGGGATTCCCAGATCTCATACGCCTGGCAGTGAGATCAGCAACACAATGAGACTGGCAATGGTAGGCTTGGGTAAGCATGCAGAACTCCACTGTGCAGTTTTCATGTGCTTGAAAAGGCAACAGGCCCCATGTTTGTTGAGTCATGTGTGTCTGGCCTCCCAGTCTAGAAGTAACTGGAAATGACATCAGTGCCAGTTACTTCCAGAGATACTTCCAATAAGTGAACTATGCAAAGTGATACAGTGTGTGTGGGGAGGGTTAAATGTTGAGATACACTTGAGATTGAGGATGCTTAGAGGCTGCAATCCTAAACACAAACCTGGGAGGCTGCAATTCTAAACCCAATGAACTAATGGCGCTTACTTGTGGGTAAAAATGCATAGGATTCTGCTTTTTGGAAGAAGTAGGCAAGAGGCCACATTCCTTCTATAGTATTTCCTAGATGGTTGAAAGCTCTCTATTGTTGTGACTGTGACAGTCAGTTAAATACCCCTAAACAATATGAGGTTTGACTTGTTTATTATACTGTATCATGGTACAGGAATATACTGTGTATGCAGCAGTGCTTGTATGTTGGTACACAGCTATTCTGTTGGAGAAATGGGTAATTATTTGTTAGAGAAAAATGATCAAACACTCGTATTAGAAAGAAGAACCTGATATAATGTGCAAAAAACCAGATATTTTGAATAAATATATAAAAAGAATGTTTAAATAGCTTCAGAACCAACTATCTAGTAATGCTTTTGTGGTCAACAATAACAAGGTGACTGCACAGATAGTATTAAGATCAATTAAATTGCTCATCTATTTACATGCTGCTTTGCTAAGAATGAGAGGGCATTTTTGAGATGGAAAAAAGTCTCTTGCCAACAGGATAATCTGTGAACTATCCAAATTATGCCACTTCAGTGTCAATCCCAACATTTCCATCATCCTGAAAGCATATATACCTTTATGAAACCATTATTTCTGTTCCTGGAAAGGCAATAAGGTGTGTCCGGTGGAGTTGTGCCTTCTAGGCAGGGCTCCTTCCAACAACTCTGCCCTGCGGGTTGTGGCCAAAGTGTCTACTATGGCTCACAGAAGGGGGCAAAGGAGGAAGGCTCACTGAATCCCTCCAACACACATATAAACTTGTGTGGAATTTTGACTTTTAAAACCATTTATGGCTCAGGACCAGGGTACTTGAGGGACCGCCTTCGTCCATATAAACCTACCCATCCTCTCTGGTCACCTGAGGGGGCCCTCCTGTATGTGCCACCACCAGGAGAGGTTGTTGGCCAGGAACAGGGCCTTCTTGGTGGTGGCACCTTGCTTATGGAATTCCCTTGCCCTGGAATTAAGAAGACTTTTCAGCAGGGCCTTAAGATCTTTTTATTTGTGAATGCTTTTACTGACAGTGCGGGCTGGTGTTTTTATTGAGCTGTATTTTAATATTTGGGTCCAGGGTGTTTCCTCTGTTTTAATTTTTAATTGTTCTAAGCTTTTTAGCATTCTTTTTATTGTAATTGTATTGGTTATTACATTCCTAGCTGCCTTGGGTCCCCTTCAGTGTGGGAGAAAGGTGGGACAGAAATACAGAAAAGAAATAAATAATTCTTATTGTTATTTTTCTTATTTAGAGAGGTGGTCTTCAACCTTTTTTGTGCCATGACCCCAAAAATACAGTATGAGACTGGGGACTCATCATCAATCTGCCCCTCTCCTGGGACCCCATCCTCCTACTCCTGCTCCCATCACTGCCCACTCCTCGCCCTCGTAATAAATAAAAAAAATCCCCAGGTAATTAAATCTGTGGATTTAGCTCACACTCTCACACTAAACCCAACCATACTATTCCGTATGAATACCTACTAATATTAATACTAAAAATTAGTAATACTATTATTAATTAGTTTAGTATTAGTATAAATTAATACTCTAAATAGTAACACTATTAATTCAGTATGAATATTATAACAGTATTAATATTATTCAGGTCCAGAGGGCTTTCTGAGGTGCGCCAAGGCTGCGGGTGTCCTCCTGTGGGCCTCAGAATGGCTGTTTCAGCCAAAAAAAAGTTACTTGCGGTTCATACAAGTCATCTGTGCCCAAGACAAGGGGTGACTGTACAGTTAACTAGGATAGTAATGATAAAGATGTTTTTCCTAATGTTATCCAGTACTGTAGCACAAGATGCTGAATGTAGCTCATGCTGCTGAACTGCAACTCACTGCAACACTGAACTTGAGAGAGTGATTATGAGAAGACGGATAAGACTGCCGCACTGTTATTTCCCAGAACCTCCCAGTACTTCATACTTCCCACAATTGAGGGTATGTTCATTTTTATGCCTGATAGATGCCAATACTAATTTTTTTTAACAACAAATACACTTTTAAAAATGAAAATTCACCAATACCCTCCATGTCCCTACAACAGAGTTCTTTTGCTGAAGATACAAGTCTACATTACAAAAGTCTACTAAGGGCCAAGGACACACTTTTACTCTCCATTTCTAGAACACAGGTGTTGGGGCAGCTTATGAAGTTTTGTCAGAAGTAGAGTTGGGACTGTGTCTTTAACTTGTGAAGGTTATTTGCTCCAATAAGAAAAAAGGGGATGCCATTGTGACAATGGCAAAACTGAGCTGCCCAGTCACCACTATGAGCAGTCAAAACCCAAGAGATTTGGGTGCCTGAGGTAGAAAATTCAATGATATCCTTGCACGGTAGAAAAATGGTATGTTGACAGTCTGCTACCCTATAACAGACCCTAAAATATGCCACTGGTGCAGACCGCCCACTCTGCCTAGTAGTAAGCCTGGCCTTGTAAGAGATATCTCACGACAGTAGGCAGAATGGCTACACAGGCAAAAAGTTGTTTATATAAGTATCAGTTGATATTTTTGTTTTTTGCTCTTGTTGATGTTCCAAATACTTGCATGCCTTGAAATTATGGGCATACTGGAATACTGGGTGTGGCCAACTGATCCCAACAGCTTTCTCTACATGTTCATTGGGTTGGCTTCCACCCCAGCTCCATACCAGCCTGATTGTGGGTGCTGTGGAAAGAGGAGGCTGGCAAAGCAAGAGCTACTGCTCTTGATAATTTAATCAGGTTTTTGATCAGGATAAGTTATGTTTTGTACATCTAGGTGCATTCCCCCCCACCCCCGTATTTTGGAAGACCTATTACACTTTACTGACATGTCTATTCTGGCTTGGAAGTATGCTTCTACTCCATCAGAATATACCCAAGTGCCGTAACTAAGTACAGAATACCGAGTAAATATCTACACATCAATACCTTTTCTGAGCTATCAGGTACAGGGGGTCAAGTGTATGTGGTTTCCTTGTTTTTCTAAAACGGCACAAGCTAATGCTTTGAGTGTCTTGATGGAATCAGGGGAAATTGGATTGTCATCCCATTTGCTGGCCTAAAACAAGTCTTTTTTATATATATATCCCATTATAGGAATACAAGAGAAACCTTTTAAATGTCACTAAAATTTTCCCTGCAATGCAAAATCCAGTCAGAAGAGCTTTAATTCTCCCTGAGAACTCTTAAGTAATACAGTATGTCAGGATTTAATAAATTGGGTACACAGTTGTGTTTATACTACACTGCTTGTGGCACTTAAGCCACTTCAGTTTTGCAAGCTGAGTCATCTTCTACACTTACAACTAGGTTCCTGCAGCAACAGCCTACAGATTCAGTAACAAGATCTGAGAGCCCGTCAGTATAAAGGGATTCTGCAGTTGGAAATGATGGGAACCATTCCCATGACTTTGACACTGCAGTTCTTTATTTTCATTTCTAGACTTCTACAAAATCTACTGCTACCAAACGCAGTTTTACTTGTACAAATGGGGCACTGCTATTATCTGGGCTACACATGGCAACAAAATAAGAACTCTACAGCAAGCCCCAGTATCCATGGGGGTTCCGTTCTCAGCCCCACCACGGATACCGGAAACTGAGGATACTACGGATGCCTTTTAATTAGTAAAGGGAATGTTAATTTTTTTCCTTATTACAGCGAAAGAGCTGCAATTCCAGGCTTACAGGCAGCGCTCTGATCACCTGCAGCCTTTTCCTGGTCCTCCACGTGTCAAAACATCCCAGAATGCAGTGCGAGTCTTCTCTTCCTGGTCACGCTGTATTCTGGGGCGTGCTTTGATATGTGGAGGACCAGAAAAAGGCTGCAGGCAGCTCGAAAAGCTGCCTGCAAGCCTGGAATCACAGCGCTTTCATTGCAATAAGGTAATTTAAAAAAAAAAAAAAAAAACACCTTCCCTTTACTGATTGAAAGGCGTCCCCAGTATCTGTGGATACCTAAAACCGCAGATACCAAATCCATGGATACCATGACTGTCCTTCTTATATACATACTATATATACATCAACCTCATGGATAAGTTGAGGGCAAAATTTAAGCCAAAAAATAATGTGATTTGCTATGTCCCGTGGATATGTCGAGGCTATAACAGGGGTATAGGCAATTCTTTGAATCAGATAATTTTGTCTTATGTTACTTGACGCCAGTCTCTGACCTTGACCCACCAGTAATTGGTACCTACGAACTGTACAGTCTTTTGTTACCTAAGAACTGTACCTATTTATTGAAGAGAAGTAAAAAAGTAAAATTATAAGATGCATGTTCATTTATCGCAGAATACTAAAACAAGCGTCTGAGCCAGAAAATGCCTTTCTTCTAGCTATAACTTAAGAGATGTTTAAAGTGGCTCTAAATCTCTTCTGGAAATAATTCCGAGTGATTCTTTATCAGTGACTCCAAATAAATGATGGGCAAAAGATTAGATGATATATGAAACTAGCTCTCCCCTTTCTCTGCTTTGCTTGCTGGATTTTTCAAAGTGCTCCCAGGAATGGGCAATACAAGAGAATATGAGATGCTGGGATAGGAGGCTAGTCCTTTGCAGGCAGCATCCTGTTTCTCTCCACCTGCTTCTTAGCCCAAACTCACCTCATTCAAGCAGTTCCTGTTTGAAGCTGAAGAGGCCTTACCAGCTCTAGCAATGCAGGGCCTTTTGGATGAGTTCAGGAGCCCCCATTTGTAGTCTTGCCCCAAACACCTGTTTGGAGCAGTCTTTCCTGGCAGTATAGAGCAGCAGCCTAAAAGCAGTGTGTGTGTGTG
>JAJKFI010000086.1:1601615-1613718 GCA_029204185.1 Lerista edwardsae
ATACATACATACATACATACATACATACATACATACATACATACATACATATTCTGAAAGCACATTAACCATGTTGTAGTACCTCTGTCATGAATGACGCCTTAAAACTTTCAGGAGCAACAACTGAAACTACCTCACTTTAAGACCTCACACATTCTTTGACAAATTGACAAGGATTCAGATTTAGGGCCCAATCCTAAGGATAAAGCCCTTTCTATCAGCGCCAGTTTTGTAAAAGTGCCATAAAGCACTTCAAGCATCAATGGTAAGAGCTAATTACTTCGCAGCTTATTCCTCTGGACTCCGCCCAGCAGTCAGTCACACTGTCTCTGGCAGTGTTGTCATAAGAACATAAGAAGAGCTCTGCTGGATCAGGCCAAAGGCCCATCTAGTCCAGCTTCCTGTATCTCACACAGTGGCCCAACAGGTGCCTCAGGAAGCACATGAGACAACAAGATGCTTGCATCCTGTTGCTCCTCGCTTGCACGTGGCATTCTGAAGTAGCCTACTACTAACGTAAGGTGGTTGCACAACCCATCATGGCCTCTAGCCCACGATGGACTATTCCTCCAGAAATCTGTCCAATCCCCTTTTAAAGGCATCTAGGCCAGATGCCATCACCACCTCTTGTGGCATAAGAACATAAGAAGAGCCCTGCTGGATCAAGCCAAAGGCCCATCTAGTCCAGCTTCCTGTATCTCACAGTGGCCTACCAGGTGCCCCAGGGAGGCATGAGACAACAAGACGCTTGCATCCTGTTGCTACTCCCTTGCACCCGGTACTCTGAAATAGCCCACCACCTTTGTAAGGAGGTTGCACAATCCATCATTGCCTATAGCCCACGATGGACCTTTCCTCCAGAAATCCGTCCAATCCCCTCTTAAAGGCATCAAGACCAGATGCCATCATCACCTCCTGTGGCAAAGAGTTCCACAGATTAACTACCCGCTGGGTAAAAAAGTACTTCCTTTTATCTGTTTTCTCTCTCCCAACCCACAGTTTTAGAGGATGCCCCCTGGTTCTGGTGTTTTGAGAGAGGGAAAAGAACATCCCTTTATCGACTCTATCCCTTCCATGCATAATCTTGTATGTCTCAATCATGTCCCCCCTCAGGCGCCTACTCCTCCACCCTCCTCCTCCTGTAGGGATGAGGAGTTTCAAACAGGACGTTGCTCGGCTCCTGTTGGGTTTCCCATATAGGACAGGGAGCGAAGGTGGAACTGGGAGGGGAAGGGGTGGAGCAGGGATCAGGACTGACGGTGACCTCCCTCTGTGTCAGGCTGCACAGCCCAACATGGAGGCCTTCAAGTCTGCACTGGCAAAATAGCTGCCGTAGTCTTGCCAGTGCCCTTACCCAGAGGAAGGGGGTGAAGTTCCCTTTCTCCCAAGGTGCCTCCAGCAGCTGCATGACTCCTGTAGGATTCAGCAGTAGCCGTTTTGCCACTGCTGCACTTATGGGGCAAGGTAGCTTAAAATTGGGCTGCCCGTTACTGTGGGAAAGACCAATAAAAGGGTTGGACATTGCAAAGAATCTGCATTATAAGGGACGACTTCAAGATTCACTGTAAAGATAATCTCTTATATAAGTAGTTGAAGAGGGGGTCATTTTTGAACACATACATTATTCACTACAAGAGAATATGAGACTAACTGAAACAATTTGACTATTGAAAGCCAGGATGGTGCAGTGGTTCAGAGTTGGACTGCTCAGCCATGAAGCTTCCTGGGTGACCTTGGGCCAATCACTCTTTCTCAGCCTCACCTACCTCATAGGGCTGTTGTGACGCCAAAGGAAGGGAGAAACTATGAACACCTGAGCTCCTTGAAGGAAGGACAATATAAAAAGTGAAAGTAAATAAATAGCATCAACAGTATTTTAGAAGTGAATCAAAAGAAAACTTGAACTTTCTCAATAGATCTGTATATGATATTATACATGCAAGTCACCAGCAAGTCCCGATGGGAGTAAACTTGTCTCTGTTGTTAATATGAGTGCATATGGCATAGCTTTATTTGCAGGAAGGAAGGCAAAGCAGAGGCCATGACCCAACACTCATCTTTTGAAAGGACCTAAGTCCCATTTTTTAAAAATGGCAGATCAAGATGTGTCTCTTTTGCTGCTTAACACGCTAAAAACTATAAGCTGACAGTGGCACCAGAAAACTGTCATTGAGGTGAGGCAAAGAAAATCACACTTTTAACCCATCTCAGAAAACAATGCACCCATGAGGCAGATATTAGTGTCTAATCCTTCCTCTAGAGCTTCTTAATCTATTTTATAAAATGTCAAAATTCAGCATGAAAATAGGATAGGGGGTGGTGTTGTGAGCAGGAGGAAGGGACAGAGTGAATGGTTATTGGACCAATGTTAAAAGGATCAAGAGGAAGTGTTTAGGGGAGGGGGAGTGAAGGGGATAAAGTAGTGGTTCTAATCAAATCAGTTTAAAAAGCGGCAGCCTCTCAGCGCCTCTTAGAGTTAACCTTGCCAATCAGAGCGCAAGCAGGAGCATGCCTGTGCACATTAAACTGGGAGTGTGTCCTTGAACCCACATGGCATGCTTCACAGCAACCTGGAAAAATTGTGCTATGAGCACCCTTAGGAGGGAAAAAAGGAAGCCCTGAATTACATTATGAGTGTTCCGAAGAATGAGTTACCCTCAAGTGGCAGTGAGCATGGCAAAGAATGCTCATGCACTTTCCTGTTATCAGAAGGTGAGTTCATGGGATTAAGACTGCCATAACATAAAAACATAATTTTTTAAAGGGCTAGGAAAAATATACCAACAAATGCAAGTTCTCAACTTTGGTGATCAGGCAGCTTGATGCATTACAAACCCATTGTAATGGTTATTGCCCAGGTATCCCCCCACAAACACATGTGACACAGAGATCTTTGGTTGAAACAGGGCCATGATTGATTGGAGTATTATCCAGTCAATGATTAGATTCGTATAATGCCGTGGGTCCTAACTAATCCACCACCCCATCAAGTGCGGGCACTTAACTAGGAGGAGACAGAAACCTGCCTGAGCCCTCCATTGGGTGAACCACCCTGACTCCGAACCTGGAGTTGCCCAATGGGTGTCCCCATGATTTTCCTTACCAATCCCTGAAACAGGGTCAAGATAGCTGAATTGCTCTGCCACGCCCTGAACCAGAAAGCCATGAAGGTGGGCATTTCAATTCCATTCCAGGCCAAGCCAGGCCTGCCGTGATCCAGACAGCCTCAAGAGCACAGTGCTGGCCTTGCCCGGTCTATTGCTTACCTAAGGGTAGACACCAAATCCCTATTTCTCCTCCCTGTTCTGCACTATCCTGCCAGACATGGCCAACCTGACTAAGGAAACCCTGCCCTATAGGGACAGTCAGGGGTAGGTGAAAAACCTTTTCTACCCAGCCAATCTGGGAAAAGCAAAAAAATTCCTACCCAGCCCTCAGAAGAATCTCTGACTGTACCTGAAATAGTGGGTGGGCGGGCATGAGCGCAGCGAAAAAGAGACTGATGGCCGTGCAGGCAACCCCCAGCTCATATGGGCGGCAGCCAATGCTTGCCGGCCATGTCACACAATGGGGGGGGGACCTAGCAAAGTTCCCTCTCCAACACATGTACGATGGGGCGGAGGGAGGGCTAGAGTCGAACAACCACTTCAAAATAACCATTCACTAAGCACTTGCCATGGGTAATTTAAAGGGATTATCCGGAGGCCTTAACAGTGTCAGGAGAGGAGTCCACACAAAAAGCTATCACTTATCTGACCTACAGTGACTCCCACCCTTTTCAGATAGTCACCATAAGATTCTACTGCTGCAATGATTACTGTTTTAATCCAAAACACTGCACCTCTTCAAATGTCAAGGAACTAAGGAACAATTAGGCATTTAGTTAAAACCACAGTTCTGAAACAGACGCTGTGAGCAAAACCCTAATCTGGAGTTAGGCTGGCACAGTTACGCCAGCATAGTTTGGCTGGCACAAGGAACACCGTAAAGTATGTTTGGATCATAAACGGTGGCCCTTGTGCTGGCCAAACTGTGCCGGCCTAACTCCAGGTTAGAATTGTGCCCTGTATTTCTTGGCATTTGTTCAACTGTGGCAGACTAGGATGGAAGAGCTAAGATTTATGGAAACATAAAAAAGGAGGGGAAATAGAAACACCAGGAAGACAAACAAGACCACTGGAGTGGCTGGTACTTTTACCAAATGAAGAATTACTGATGGTAGCAAACAACGGTAGCAAAATACCAAGGAGCCAAGTCTGAATTTAGCTCACAAATCCTTCTTGTACTCAATAAAGCAAGTTTGTAAGGGTAAGTATCTTTATTTTGGGACTTTAGTAGAAGAAAGACAGGCACTGTGATAGTTATCAAAGAAAGCATCAACAAGACAAAGACACAATGGCAATTTAAAATAAAATGTTAAACTCCTAGGCTCTAACTCTCACCTAAAATAATAGCTGACATGCTCTGGATAGTTCTTCCTCTGGATTCAGCAGGTGTCCAGGTTGATGGCAAAAGCAGAAGAATGGCAAAAGACAGACCCACAAAATGGTTCCGCCTTTATACCTTGTGACACCTCTATAGTGTCTATAGTAGTCTATTACAACCTGGTTCTGCAAACGTTCTAGCAGGTTATGTGCTCACTGGCAAATAGCTCATGGTGGAACCCCCCTGCCCTAACTGAACACACAGCTGTGGTACATTTAAAAACCACAGGGAACAATCCTGTATAGGATGTGGGGCTGACGGGGGGGTGCTGACTCCACTCCTGCATCGGCGCTAGAGCTCTCAGGCCAATGCTAGGAGTAGCGTTGGCCCAAAAGCGCTGGTGGAGAGCTGCCCTTGTGCCAATGGAATTTGGCTGTTCTGGGAACAGGGAGGGTGGGCGGGAGGACGGAGCTGGGCGGGGTAGGTGGGCTGGGGATGAAGCTGTTAGGCTCCATCCCCAGGCCGTGCGCCATCCTTGGAGCTGAGCCTGTTATACAGCAGGTGCAGATCTGAGGAACCCATAGGGGAGGCTGGAGCCTCCCCTGGTTCAAGGGCACAAATGGGCCCTTGCCCTGGGGAGGCTTCACTCAGAGGCGGATCTAAGGGGGGGCAAATCTGTAAGTTTTGCAAGAAGCCTTACCCTGTCATGTAAATCCCTCCTCTCCCTCGCTGCTGTAGCCAGTAAGCAAGGCCAAGATGTTGCTTTTCCCTGTGAGGATTGGCTAAAACGGTGCAGGAGAGGAATGTTTTCCACTGCAAGGTAAGGCTTCTTGCAAAACTTAGAGATTTGCCCCCCCCCTTAGATCCGCCTCTGGCTTCACTGGTCTCCTAACTTGTGCTGGATACAGCCCAGGCCTACTGGCCTGCTTGTTCCAGTGCAAGGTAGGATTGCTCCCACAGTGACCTTGGCTAATTGAACAACTATATCAGAAGCGATCTTGTCTAAGAAGGACTGGCACAGCCATTTACCAGCTATCCCAGACAAGAGCGCTTCTAGCTTCACTGATGAGCTATTTTCTCATAACCCAAGAATTTACACCCAGCTCTCCAAGATGGTTCCAAGCAGAGGCCTACATTGCTCTTAAAGACCTTAAAAGAATATATTTCTTTGACACTGCCCTGCACATCTCTTCTAATGATGGTGAGGTCTTGAAGGTCGATGAGGTGGCTGCGCCCTTTTGGGAGTGAGCTACTATGCCCTTGGGAGGCCCAGCTCCCCTGGCCTTGTAAGCCTGTGAGATAGCTTCCTTGAGCCATCTAGAGATCATGGATGGGGACACTTTAAAGGGACACCTGTTTGTGGGATTTGTAAGATACAAAAATGGCCTGGGTCTTGTGAAATGGCCTGGGTCTACTATCTAGATAGTAGCTGACTATGTTGCAAACGTCCAGGGTGTACCACTCATGTTCCCTGGGACGCGAAGAATTCAGAATGGGGAGAATGATTGTGGAGTGATCTCCTGGGTGGAGTCCACTATTGGGAGAAAAGAGGCGTCAGTATGAATTACCACTTTGTCCTTGTGGAAGATGCACAGTTCTCTGGCCATGGAGAGGGCTGCCAGGTGAGACATGCCTCTGGCTGAGGTAATGCCCACTAAGAAGATGGTCTTCTGGGTGAGGGTCCTGAGGGGGCAACTGACCAGGGGCTTGAAGAGGCTCCTAGTGAGAACCAGGGAGAGGTTCCAGGAGGAGGACCTGCATACCAGAAGTGTGTTGATTAATATCATGCCCCAAAGGAATCTCCTGATGTGAGGATGGTCTGCCAGGTGACGCCCTCTGGGGTGTCCAGGATGGAAGAGATTGAGGAAACCTGTCTCTTGAGTGTGGCTATACTGAGGTCCTTCTCGAACCCAGCCTGAAGGAACTAAGAGCTCCTTCACTCAAATCTTCTCCGGCCTATGGAGTGTGGTATACACCACTCCTGCAGGACCTTCCCGGTGTAGCTGTACACTCTGGTTGGTGGACTCCCTCCTGTCGGCTAACAGGGTAGCTGTCACCCTATCAGAGTATTCTAACCTGGACAGTCTGTGCCACTTAACCTCCAGGCAGCCAGCTGTAGCATGGCTACCTGAGGGTGCAGCACTGGACCCTGAGAAAGCAGGTTCTTGCAGAGGGGAAGGTGGATGGGGGACTTGACAGCCAGTTCTCTGTGAACCATGGCCTGTGAGGCCAGTGGGGGGCCACCATTAGGATCTCAGCCTACTTTAGCTTTACCTTGCTTAGCAGCCTCAGCACCAGTTTAATTGGGGGGAATGCATAGAGCACTCCTCTGGGCCAGAGGTGGTGCAGAGTGTCCATCCCTTCTGCGTCAGGGCACCTGTCTCTTGCCAGAGAGCTGGTGATTCTGGTGGCAACCAAACAGCTCCATGGTTAGCAGTTCGAATCCCCTGTTCAGGTCCTTGAAGGTGTGGGGATGAAGTTACCGCTCTGACTGGTCCAGCTCCTTGCGGCTGAGCCAGTTTGTAAAGTGATATCGTTGACCCCCGAGATGTGTTCAGCTCTGATGGACGACAGGTGCTTCTCTGCCCAGACGAACATTTGATGCACTTTGGCCTGAAGGGACCAAGACCTGGTCCCTCCTTGTCTGTTGATGTAGGCCCTCATCAGGTTGTCCATGTAGACCAGCACATCCCTCTTGCACACTAGTGGGGTGAAGGTCTCCAGGGCCAGCAGAATGGTGCAAAGCTCCAGAAAGTTGATGCTCTGCTGTGCCTCCTGACTGGTCCATCTTCCCTAGCTGTCTGGTTCCCCAAGGTGGGCACCCTAGCCTAGGAAACTTGTGTCTGTATGTAGGATCACCCTGTGGGAGACCACTATGGGCAAGCCCGAGTCCAGTCTGTGAGGCTGCGTCCTCCAGCATAGGTCTGCTACGGAGGTGGGGTCCAGTTTGGTACACTTATTCCTTCCCTGAGCTATGCGGTCCTGGTGAGGAAGTAACAGGGATTATAGTGTCTGTGTCCAGGATCTGGACCAGGGAATGATGTCCTGGCATGAGGTCAGCATTCCCAGGAGCTTAATCAGGGATAGGATGTCGGTCTTCTCAGCCTGATGGACCGCCAACACCAGCTGCAAGAGCTTCAGGCATTGTTCCTGAGAGAGGAAGACTTTGGTTGGGAATCAATAATGACTCCCAGATATTCTAGCGATTAAGATGGGTTCAAGTGACTCTTCTCCATGTTTATGACCATAGAATCTCAGGCAATCAATGGTCTGGGCCACTCAGCCAGCGTACCTGGATGTATCTGTCCCTGAGCTCTAAGGAGTACTCCCACCATACCACCTGTCTGTGGTGGTCCTGTCCCACTGATTGGCAAAGGACTGTAGCCTCCCCCCTACCTGCAGGTAGAGGTTGAGAAATTGTCATTGCTGCTTGCCCCCTTGGGGGGGGAAGCAGAAAGATTGGTGGGAGTGTGGCTTGAAGCTGGGCTTCTTGGGCAGCCACACTGGTCTCTGGCTTCTGTAGGGAATCCACAGGGATTGGGCTGAGGAGAAGTGCTGGGAGCCACAAAAGGACTGCTGTTGGAATCTGTGGCTCTTCTGGCTCCTCCCCAAAGAGTTTGGAGCCTTGGAACAGAACTTATGCCACCTTGGCTAGGGATGCAGCATCCACATCCCTGTTACGGAGCATTGCGTCTGACCACCATATCAGCCACCATGGCTCTGGCAGTGAACTGTAGGGAATCCGCTGATGCATCAGCGACAAAGCCCGCTATGGATGTGAGCTTCCTGAGGTCAAATATCACCTTGGGAGGTGGCTGGTGGTTGTCAGCAAACTGGACAGAGAATGGCTGCTGCAGAGGCTTTTAAGGCGCTTGCCGAAGCCTCACAAGCCCTGCAGGTTGCCACCTCAACTTTTTTGTTGATGAGGTCCCTGGGTCCCTTCACTATCAGGCGCCAGCACAGAGTGGGACCTCAGAGCTTCCACAGGGGCTTCTAAGGGCTTGAGCTGCTGGGAATCCTCCTTGGCAAGATTGTAGAACCTGGTGGAGGGTTCGCTGGCTAGAGAAGGTGGAGGGTTCGCTGGTAGGATTGGCCCATGCCTTCTCTATGATTTGCCTAAACCCTTCTGAGAGGGAGAAACCTGCTGGCAGGGCAGGACCGAAGCAGCCCCCCATCTGCCCCGGGAAGTGGGCTATGGAGTATTTTCTGGGAGATTTCCGTGTAATTTAATTCAAGGACCCTAATCATGGAAGAGTTTGGGAAATAGCTCAGGTGCAAAAAGGTGGGAAATCTGGGTCTCTTGTACTTGGATTTCCTCCTCAGAAGCTTTTCCTCCATCAGAGTACAAATCTGAGCACCACCGTTCCTCCGAGCTTGAACCTACTGCATCTGAGGGACAGCAATCTAGGTCTCTTGGGTGGTAGAAGGAGATTCTCCACTCCTCCCTTGGTTCCTGACATCTCGGGTGTCTGGGGCTCCCCCATTGGGGTGATGGCCCTTCCCTGGACAGGCAGAACAACCTGAGTGGCCCCTGAATTGGCTGCCAGGATCTCTTGTATAGCTTTAATGGCTACCACCATGCCACTTGATGCATGGTGGCAGTCCATTCCCTGGGGCCCAGCCCAGCAGGAGTGTTCTGGGAGCTGGGGGTTGCAGGGTCCGATGACCCAGTGGTAACTGCATGTTTGTTTCAAAACTGTGTTAAAACAAACAAAATAGTTACAATATTTCAGAATTAGTTGAGAGAATCCTAGGGCCGACGCAACCAGCTTAATAGTAACAAAGATTACAATATAGCTAGTGCAGCTGATATACTCAAAATTATTTTACCAAAGGGTAAAGCTCATATGTGAGAACAAATCTTTCCCTTCTCATTCTCAGTCATTCCCATCAGAATATATAGCCAAACACTTCACACAAAGTCTATGTTAACATGGAGAAAGTTACACTTGAGACTTTCAGGATGAATTTAGCTATGAGAACATTCAAAGATTGTGATGATTCAGTTAGTCTCACAAATATAGCAGGTCTGTGTATTTACTGAACTCAAGAGAAATCTGAATTTGCTCTCCTATGTAAATTTGTACCGGGGTTTTCTAGAAAACCTTGTGGAGATAAGACAATAAAAGCAAAACACCTGCTTAATCTTACCAAGAGTGACCTACAAGGCTTCTTTACATTTTTGATTTATTGTGGGAACAAGCTGAATTTGCTGCATGTTGTCCACCCATTTCCCCAAGTTCACACTATTTACTGTGGCAGCATTGTGATGTCTACAGCACTGTGATTGATGTGTAGAATTTGGGGGCACAAGTGTGACAAGCCCCCATGAAACTTCATGGGTGACCACTATCTCTCAGCCTCACCTACCTCATAGGGTTGTTAGGACAAAAGGAGAGAGGGGACCCTGACCTCTGTGGAGAAAGGGTGGTATAAATATGTGTAAAATAAAATCAAAATGTTGGTTATTAAGTATGTCAACTGAATAGTAATAGGTTCTAACTCTTCTTCCCCTCACACCCAACACTGCAAGTCTCTTTTAAATTATTTAAATACTTTTAAAAATTATATGCAGACTGTGTGTTTCTGTGATGAGTTTTCATACCACAACAAAATACAGAGGAAAACAAATACAGAGATTTATAGTTATATCTCATAAACAGCAAGTGTTACTGTATATACTCACGTATAAGTCTAAAAATTTATGCCTGAAAATTGACCCTGAAAACATGGATCGACTCATACATGGGTCAATAAGTTAATAAAGCTTTTGACAGCAGCTTGGGCAGGGGCTGGGGCTAAGAAGCAGAAAGCTGGGGGGTAGAAAAAAATTGAGCCATTTTATTTACCAGTAATTGCTCTCAGGCACCAACAGACAGCAAGCAAAAAACCAGTAGGCATTTTCCTTCTTCTCCAAACAGGCAGAGGTGAAGGTGCTTTTGGGAATTGTAGTCATTATGAAGGCTGCTGCTATGGCAGTGCTGTGCTGTATTCTTCACAAAACTTACAACTCCAATAAGCACCTTCATCTCTCTCCCTTCTTGTTTGGAGAACGGCTCCATTTCTGTGCTATGTCAGAAGAATGTGAAATAGCTCATTTTTTGTTGGCTTTCTGTTGCTGCCTCAGAACAATTACTGGTAAGTCATTTTCAAAGAATTTCATACCTGCCCCCTAAGTTTCACCCTGGACTTATGCATTAGTCATAGCAAATTTTATTATTTTTGGCTTAGAACGTGCCCTTGACTTATCCATGAGATCGACTTATTCTTTATATACGGTACTTCTTTGTTACTAGAAAAAGTTTTGGAGTCTGTTTATCTAATCCAATGGCATTCAAACTTTTTAGACTGGGACCCACTTTTCCAAATGGCACTTGTGTACCCACCAGAAGTGATGTAATTAACCTGGAAGTGATGATGTCATTGTAACATAATAAAATGACACTCCTGAAATGCAAATTGGCACTCTTGGATTTTAGCAATTGTACAACCATGAAACATCCCTGACAGAAAGCAAGATTAGGACAAAATATGATGTAAAACGGAACTAAACTACTGAACTAAAAACACTGAACTAAAACTAACTAAACTGAACTAAAAACAAAATTAAAAAACAACTCTCACTTGAAAATCCAAATTGTTAACATTCTCTAAAGGAATAAAGGAAGAGTAAGGTCTGTAGTTTCCAAGATAGCTGCTCCCAGCTAACAAAGCCTCCTGTGAAATTAGAGTAGCTCAGCAGGGGTCACAGGAATCAGAAGCCACACATTACTTTTGATTGCCAGGTGCCTATTTCAGTTGCCAACAAAACACAAGTCAACTGTCATATTAAGGAAAAAAAACACCCTATCAATGGCATCAAGAGAGGCAAAAGAAAAAGAGGGGAAGGAACAGGAAGACAGGACCATCAAGAATACCACATGCATGTCCATACAACTGCCACATTTCTTGTTTTTCCCCTGTTAAACACACTTTTGTTCACATTTTCATAAAATCAACAAAGTTCATGCTCTGGAGAGATTGCCTCAGCTGATTGGAGACATGCTTAAGAAGAAATTTATGCTGAAGGTTCCCAACTGAGTGATCAGGGGACTCCAACCTGGAAAGGAAACAATCTATGAAACTGAGTCACCCACTGGATCTATAAACCTTATCTACAAAGTATCTTCTGCATTGCTAAAGCTGCCTGGTTGAAAACAAACTTTTGTGGTAGGAGCCATAAGACCCAACTGCACAACCTTTATAGTTGATCTGGATTCTTGCTCTAGTCACATGAACAGTTTATTACAATACTTTATGAAAACACTCCTCAAACTCTGATCACCAAAGAAAAGACTAAGAGTCCAATCCTATCCAATGTACCTGCGCTGATGCAGCCATACAATGGGGCATGATCTGCATCCTGAAGTGGAGGGGCAATCATGGAGGTCTTCAAAAGGCAAGGGAAAGGTCATTCCCCCCCCCGGGGCCATAACTTTTTGACACCCCCATGTCAAAATTAATCAATTATTCACATTTAATACCACCCTTCCTCCAAGGAGCTCAAGATGGTGTGCATGGTTCCTTTTGTCCTCACAACTACCCTGTAAGGAAGGGGAGTCTAAGAGATGGTAATAGTAATGAAATTAATAATAATAATAATAATAATAATAATAATAATAATAATAATAATAATAAT
>JAJKFI010000086.1:1613728-1680791 GCA_029204185.1 Lerista edwardsae
ATAATAATAATAATAATAATAATAATAATAATAATAATAATAATAATGGCCAGAAAATAAATGCAGTGAATATTTCCCCACAAGCAATGGATGAATGTCTGTACTCTCCCCTGCTATTGCTCCCCTGACATATTGCCCCTGCATATGGAGGTTTAATGTAGCCATCATGGTTAATAACCACTGATAGACTATAATTGACCATGAATATATAGAATCCACTTTAAAAGTCCTCTGAGCCAGTGACCAACGCCACCCAAACTTCCCACCAGTGACATTACTAGGGTTGGTGTCACTCGGTAACATATGGTGTCACCCCCATTAACTTTTTTCATTTATTTAACTACTAGCTTTTTGTTACCCAGCGTTGCCCGGGTAACAAAACGATCCTCCAGAGTTTGACTTTTGCACCTCTTCTCACCCCCCATGCCAACGGGGGCTGAACCCGGACTCCAACTGCCGGGTTTGGTGTGCATTGCTCCAGGCGTTCCAGCACGGCATGGCGGACATTTTGATACGTGCCCCTTCTTGCCCCCCATGCCGAGGGCCCCCCGAACCAACTGTGTCGGGAGCGTTGCCGCTCGTCTCGGTGACCCTGGAAACTACGGACTCGACACAGATTTTGGCCTTTTTCAGCCGTCTTCACTTGGGGCCCCCTGCGCACCCCCACCCCCGGGGGCGCTGGGAGGGGCCTGACCCGTGCAGTGTTTGTCGCAAGGCACGTGCGTGCCAGGTTTGGTGCGTGTCGCTCCAGGCATTCTAGCAGGGCATGGCGGATGTTGTGTTTCGCACCCTTTCTCACCCCCCATGCTGAGGGGGCCCCAAACCCGGACTCCAACTGTGTCGGGAGCGTCGCCGCTCATCTCGACAACCCCGGAAACTACGGACTCGACGCCAATTTCAGCCATTTTCGGCCATCTTCACTTGGGGCCCCCGCACACACCCACCCCCGGGGCACTAGGGGGGCCTGACCCCCGCAGTGTTTGTCGCCAGGCCACAAGGCACGCACGTGCCGAGTCTGGCGCCAATCGCTCCAGGCGTCGCAGCGGGGCATGGCGGACATCTTGTATCGCACCCCTTCCCACCCCCCACGTTGAGGGAGGGCCGAACCCGAACTCCCACAGCGCCGGGAGCATCACTGCTCACCCTGGCGACCCCAGAAACTATGGATTCGACGCCGATTTTGGCCGTTTTTGACCATTTTCATGCAGGGACCCCCATGTACCCCCACTCCCGGGGGCGCTAGGGGGGTCTGACCCCCCACAGTGTTTGTCGCCAGGCCACAAGGTGTATGCATGCCAAGTTTCGTGTCTATCAATCCAAGCGTTCCAGCAGGGGATGGCGGACGTTGTGTTTTGCACCCCTTCTTGCCCCCCATGCCAAGGGGGGGGGGGCGAACCCATACTCCAACAGCGTCAGGAGCATTGCTGCTTGCCCCGGCGACCCCGGAAACTATGGATTTGATGCCTATTGCGGCCGTTTTAGACCATTTTCACGTGGGGACCCCTGCATACCCCCACCCCCGGGAGCTTTGACCCCCGCAGTGTTTGTTGCCAGGCCGCAAGGTGTATGCGTGCCAAGGTTTGTGTGGATCGCTCCAGGCATTGCGGAGCCTATGCAGAACATACACACACACATCCTTTTTTATATATATAGATTTGAACCCAGCACATCAGCAATCAACAACACAGCATATACCTAACAGGAACACGTTATTATTATTTTTTGTTAAGCCAATTGGCACATTCCTTTTTCCCCACAAAGAGATCCACAAGCCATTCTCACTATCTCAAAGTACTTCAGTGCTGCCGTCCTACACGTGAGTGTTACTTCCTATTGAAAGCAGCTCCCTTTCCATTGAAAGCTCCAGTTTAACTGCTTTTAAAGCAGAGCTTTCTTAAAATCAAGAATGCTCAGCCTGGTGCTCTGGGGAGGCTGCCCTGCAGCCAAAGCCCTCCCTCTCGCTCCCATCACCACCACCATCGTTTTGCTGTTTCTTATTGAGGCTGGAGAAGGAAGAAGGGCTAAATTGAAGCTGATGGTTGCATGGCTGGCAGGAAGAGCCAGGCAGGAGGCCCGCGGGCAGGGAGGGGATTAGGGTATCATACACACATGGTTGCTTCTTACTAGGTTTTGCTTGCTCTGCATTCCTGCACTGTGCTTTTGCTGGGGGGAGCTTTATTTTCTACTCTCAGCTCCCCCTGCTGGCCTGGATGACTAATAGAAATGGTTGCTGCTGCTGTAGCTGCTTGCTTACTGCAAGCAGAACCGTAACAGGGGTGGAGCTTGAGGGGCACCTGCTCCAGGTGCTAAGCTAAATGGGGGGCACAGGATTTGGCCCCAGACCCTGCCCCCATTACGGAGGTGACTGTCTTCACACCGCAAATGGCAGGAAAAGGAGGAGGCGCTGCCAATCTCACTGGTGCCCCCTTCTGTGGGGAGATGCCAGGAGAGACTGCCTTTGCGCTTACCTCATTAGAGAGTGCAGGAGCATAAGTAACTATGTTTGTAGTAAGCCTGTAAAACACCTCAGTAGCTCTTTTAGCATATACCTAAACTGCAAAAAGGAATTTTCCTTCACAGTGTTCTTACTCAAAAAGCCTCCCCCTCCCCGGAGGTTGCCAGTGCAAGATCCTGCAAATGCTTGAGCTGTGAGCTCAGTAAAAAAAAAGTTAGTAGGTTTTATTCTTGCGCAAAGGCAATTTCTGAGTATAATTGATTCTGAGGAATCAATACAGAAGCACTATGGACAGCACTGGAAAGCAGGGGGCACACATTCTACCCGTGGTTTGCATTTGAAGCACCTCTGATTCAGGTATATGGAAACACCTTGAATTTTTCTCTTCCAATAATGGAGTCACCAAATTCATTTAAAAAACAAATCAACACCACAACCAAACAAAAATACCATAGGTTAACCATATTAAAAGGTTAAAAAGTGAATATTGAACTTTCACTTTTGAGCCTTCAAAGCAGTTTCTTAAAACACTGAAGTATAACCACTGCAAATAACTGCTTGCAGAGACTTATGTAATCAATGCTGAACTATCAGAATTGTTACTGCAATCCCTGGCAGCGACTCTGATGAAGAGAAGAATTCCAATGAATCATTCTTTGCAACGATATGATGTTACTGAAGATTGGCCCTGACCAATGCTAAATTCTGTTCAATGAGCCTTTTCATTATAAAATAATAGACCATCATTACTGTCTGGATGCAAACTGTCCTTATGCATAATTAGTCTTGCATAACTTCTTGGACACAGTACACATTATAAATTGCTACCTCCCTCAATGCACCACCTCAAATAGAGAAACTACTTCTTTCATAGCAGTATCAGTGACTTTCACTTTGTCACAGTATCTGTGACAATAGGTGTTACAAGCCTTTGAGAGGGAGCAGGATTCTAATTTAAACAAATGTCTTACTTCCTATTGGCCCCTCTCTAGACAAGCTTGAGAATTGGGTTGCATACTTCTGTAAGCTGAAAGCGAAGTCTTTTAACCTCAGTCACTACTAGTGTGACTAAAGCCCTTGCACTATTGGGTAGTCATCAATAAATTGTAGCCAACTCTTCAACATTTCTGTGGGAGTTCTTTACATTGCATTCTTCCATGCCCCACAAGGCCTTGTAATATATCACAGCCTCCCCCTTCTATGATTCTGTGGTCTTGGAAAGACTACGAACATAACTTGCGGAATACTGTACCAGGACACTGCCCTTAACAAGACCAAGCCCTCTGGCCAGTGTCAAAAAATCTGTCACTATAAAGTACTTGTATCCAAGCCAGATATTTATTGCTATTGATCTGCCTGATCCTAGCGAAAGACTTTTGTTCTCCCAGCCCAGGACTCTGACCTCAATTAAGTTATGAATTTCAATTCGATAGACTGTTCCACTTACCCTGCTGCTCTCTCTGACTGGATTAATTAGAATTAGCTAGGCCACCCTCGAATGCCTCATGGATCATATTATTTTAATAATAAATAAAGAGATGGCAGCAGTATACAAAAAAGAATTTTGAAAGATTGCTCATGCAAGTACATAATTTAGAATCTGCCAATACTAATTTATCTGAATTTGATTACCTCATTTGCTGCTTTTTTTCTATTAGAACTGAGTCCTCCTTGACATTATCCCAGCTCCAAAGTTCTCCTCTCCACATAAAGACAATCAAGTTGGCACTTGCTTTCAAATAACACTCCCTAGTTGCAGGTTCAAAATGTTATTACAGCAGTCCATCAGAACTACAGAAAGCAAAACAGAATAATCATTAAGCACTTACTAATCTAAAAAGGGCTCTTAGAAATTACCATTGTTTGTTAACATGGAAAGAGATAATGGAAAAAAGATACAGTACCTTTGCACATAGACCCACTTATAAAGCATTTGATACAGCTTTCAAATGCAGTGAACCCTTGGTTTAACAGACCTCAGTTGAACAGAATCTGGAAACAATGGATATGTTCAGCTTCATCAAAAACTCTATATGTTTCGCACATGTCAGTCTCTACTGACTTAAATCCTTTTAGATTTAACAGAACTTAATGAACACCCTTTCCCCCATTGCTCCGTTAAATCAAGGATTCACTGTAGTTAATTGGCTCGCAGACAAAAAAGCCCAAGAAGTTCCATGAAGGTAAATCCAATCTTGGCGTATGAGTACACAACACTCCAATACAGTGGTCCCCAAACTGTGGTTTAGGACCCCTTATAGAATTATTATTAAAATGGGCTTAATACCAGGCTTGTTTGCTGACCAATGGAAATCTGAATTCCCTGGGTCACATTCTTATTAGATATACAATGGATGTATCTGCTGTATATAATGTGATGCAGAGAATTCAGAAATTTCCCTGCAAATCCATTCCAAGGACCCCTGCAGAAATGGAAACCACACAGGGAACCCTGTGTCTGTGGCCCACATGTACCACACCCCTGGCATGCCCAGTAACGTCATCTAAATGCTTACCAGACCAAAAAGTTTCTTGCTTTACAGGTTGTTTTAAGCATACAAGCTTATAGTTATGTGCAAGCTGCCTCCTGGCAGCTGGATTGCTTGAAAAACTAGAAAGAAGTCAACAGGAAGCAGTTAACTTCTGCTTCCTGTTAATCTTGATCTAGTTTTTTCAAGTGTTCAGGCTGCCAGGAGCTTGTATGCTTATAGTGATTTGTAAAGCAAGGACATTTTTGGTCCAAATATTATTATTATAGAAGAATTTATACCCCTCCATTCCCATGCCAAAGCAAATGCCCAAGACAGCTTACAGAGAACATAAAAGTACAATGTATCCAACATTGTTAAAAATACCGCCCCCCCCCCAAAAAACCCCAAAAGTATTAAAACATTAAACATTTAACATGAAGATACAGACTCATTCAAAAACATGGCAAAACCCAACACATCTTGTCAGGCCATGGGACAGGGAGAAAATAACTGTACCAGGGGAGCAGTCAAGCTACAGTCTTATTCTACAGAGACAGAGGGCAGATATCTAACCATCATCCAAAGACCAGACGAAGAGGTATGTTGGGAGCCCTCTCCAAAAAGCCATGAGGGAGTGTGTAGTTCTTAATTCTTCTGAAAGAGAATTCCATATTTGTGGTGCCACTACAAAAAAAGGCTTGTCCGCAAGCTGCCATCCCTTTAACTTGGGATAGAAGGAGCACTTGAAGGAGAACCCCATCAAATGATATAAGAGATCAGACTAGAATGTAAGGGGCAAGTGGTCCTTTAGGTAGGTTAGGCCTAAGCCATGAAGTGTCTTAAATGTCAATACCATTATTTTACACTGAGACCAGTAAAAATGGGCAGCCAGTGTAGCTGCTGAAGAAGTCCTACTGAGTCAAACCATCTAGCCCCTGTAACCACCACAGCTGCTGCATTTTAAACTAACTGTAGCTTCTGAACTGTCCTCAAGGGTAGCCCCGAGTTCAGCAAGTTACAGTAATCCATTCTGAGTCACTAACACATGGACTACCGTGGCCAGGTCCAAATGGCTCAAATATGGTCGTAGTTGGCACACCAATTGAAGCTGGGCAAATGCACTTCTAGCCATTGCTGCTACCTGATTCTCCAGAGAGAGCTGAGAATTCAGGAGAACTCCCAGACTGCGCACCTGTTCTTATAGCGGGTATGCCACACTGTTCAGAATGGGTAGATAATTCAGTGCCTGCATTGAGGATTTCCTGACCATGAGGACTTCTGTCTTTTCTGGACTCAATCTCAACATATTGGTTTTCATCCATACCCCAACTGCCTCGAGGCAGTGGCCTAGGACCACCACAGCCTATGTTAATGTCCTCGTTAATGGGTATGTGGAGAGGCAGAGCTCTGGATAAATGAATAATTAAAAACAAAAACCGTTCAAAATCGATTTAAAATTGATTTTATCCCAAATCACACTGAACTGGTTTAAATATACAGTAAGAACTTAAATTGCACTGGGTAGGGCTGAAAATCTTACTGATTTTTTTTTGGGGGGGCGGGGGTTAAGGTTATTGCAGGGAGGCTACAGAGAATTCATTTGGTACAACAGGGCTGGCTTCCCCATTTCACCTCCCCTTATTTATGTGTTTTACAGCGCAATCCTATACCCCCTTAGCGTCAGCGCTGTGCTCTTGCGTCGGCCGAATGCTGTCGCAAATGTGCCATAAAGCGTGTCTATGTCAGCGCTATGGTGCTCGGCCAGTGCAAGCGGCAGCGCTCGGGTGCCGCCATAACCGTTGGCAGTGCCAGCCGTGCACCAGTCAAGCACCAGCATCGCTTGGATGGCACAGGGCATCCATGAGGGCGTTCTAGAGGCATTCCTGGGCGGCGCAGTGGGCGGAGATGGGGGTTGTGACGCAGGATGGCCATAGTGCCAAATCCTAACGCCGGTTCCTGGCCAGGGCGGTCCCAATTCAGGCCGCTCCTATCTATGTTCCTCTGCGCCTGCTATTTTGCCGGCATGGATCTGAGCCGGCCTATAGGGGTGACTGAGGCTTACACGGGTGTAAGGGGAAAACCTTCCCTTGTCCCACATGTTGCTACTGCCTCCTCCTAATGGGCCTTGGGATATGGCCTTGTTATGTCGGCCTTATTAGGCTGGCATAGTGTAGGATTGCGCTTTTACTTTATTTATAATTATTTAAATTTATTTTACATTCTACCCCACAATTTTAGTGCTTACCATGGATGGGCAATTTCAGGGGTTGCTCCTTCTCACAAAAACACTTCCTGCTTGATTATGTCACTTCTAGCTATGACATCACTTCCAGTGGGTCCCAGATAGATTGTCATTCTAAAAAGGGGTCCTGGTGCTAGAATATTTGAGAACCACTGCGCTAGAATAAGGCTGCAACCCTAGATACACTTTCTTGGGGGTAACCTCCACTGAACACAATGAGTCTTACTTCTGAGCAGATATGAATAATATTGTGCTATAAGTTCCTTAATATCAACCCTATAAAAATGGCCCTAGACATTTATAAAATATAACTCAAATCAAATAATATGATTTAAGATAACTATAATTGAGTTTTGTTTTCAACTTTTTGGAACAGATGTGTTACTTTGAAAATTCAGCAGTGAATCTTTATCATATAAAGAAGACAGCTTGATTTTGTATCAGGTGACTAAAGGGTACAGGTGCATTTATTTCTACATCGGTTTATGCTTCACGGTACACAATTCCCTTGCATCAAATCATGTTGACGCCAACCATCCTACTCTCTGACTATAACCTCAAGTCATCCACTACCACATTTTCTCAAGTCTCATCTGTAATGCAGTCAGAAAAAGTTCTCTTGTTTATTAGAATGGAGCTTGATAAATCTCAGGTGCCAGGGTATTTCATCATGGCATCTCAGGAACCACCAGGTTTTTTTCCCCCCTGAAAGTTACTCTACTCATTTCTGAATCTCTCTATCACTGATTTAGAGATGTATGGGTCCTCCCCCTTACTTAAACATATCATTTCCTTATTGAACCTATCAGCATATGTGCACCTTGCTTCTTTTGAGTGCTTGAGTCATGTAAAAGGTGAAGTTTCTTGTCCTACAAGGCAGCAGCTAGGTGCAAAAGCATAGGGAAATAATATTGGTAGGTGAATACCTGTAGAAATGAGTTGGAAAGAGGCATAACTGGCAGCAGGAGGAAGGAAAGGGAAAAAAGTTCACCTTCATTTAAGAACAAGGAAGGCATGGAGATGGTGTGGCTTTCTGCCTTTTCCTGCTGTAATATAAAAAAGGGAGAAGGAGAAAGAAGAAAAAAGGATGTACCTACATAGAGCATACATATCCTTTAATCTCTCTCCTTCCATGCCCTGCCTTCCTTCTTGTGGGTGAGCCACAATTATAACTTTCCATCCCTCATGGCCTTTTCTTTGTGACTTCACTGCCCCTTTTACACACCTAATTGGTTCCAATAATAGCTATTTTATTCTTCTCTATTGTTAAAAGGTACAGGGTTTTTCCTTTCAGGTTCAGTGGAGATAACAGCTAAGGCCATACTGATGAGTGGGCTGGCAAATGTCTTGTAAAATGGTCAACGATACCAAAATATTCATTTATTTTTCTATGCTGCTTCTAATTATTCAGTCACTGTGTTGGTCACATGTGTACACCACTGCCTGTCATTTTAAAATGTTTGTGCACTGGTGGTGCTCTGAGGATTTAGGGCAGAGGTAAGCAACTAAGAAAATTTTCCAGTGATTTGTAAACCTAAAATGGTGATGAGATTGCAGAAATTGATATAGAGTATGATGTCCCTCAAGAATTCAGCCTTGATTGTCTTCCTCAGGTTAATGGTACAAGTTGGTTTACCTTAAAAGTTAGGCAATTGCCATCAACCCATTACACACAGCCAGCTGTAGATGTCTAGAAACACTGACATGAATGAAAAATTTCCTTTTAACTCCAAATAAATTCTTTTGTCACAGACAGCTCTGTGGACTGAAGGGTGTGAATGTGATTGATGCCAAATTGAAAGGTAGGGATTTGTCACTCCTAAGTAAAGACAGCAGGCATGCATGTTCTTCAGTGCTTAAAGATGAAGCACAGGATTAAAGGAAATAATTTGAGGCTATAGGCCCTCTGTGATGATGCGCTCACCTGGAAAACTGACTCAGCTGCTTGCAGAATCATGCTTTGTTTTTGAACAACAGCTTGCATTTGCACACCTGACTTTGTTTTTTTAACTTCTTTTTTTAAGAGCCTAAGACTTAGTCCCTTGAGCCATAAGTTCCAAAATTATACAGGCAATTTAGCACATTAGGCACATGATTAATGGGTGACCAAAACATCAAATCTAAGTAAACAGTAAGAAAAGAGGATAATGCAATGATAGAACTGGTAGAACTACCAGAAAACAATCTATACTATACCATGTTAATGTAGACTGCTTATCCAAATGTGTATTTTTGGAGTGCATTTCATGATACCAAATGGTGTAAGAAAATGCTGGGCATTTTTTTAAAGCTTTTCCTTGTATCTAGCTATGACAACTACATGAATGATGAAGGTTTTCATAGAACAGATTGATGTTAATCATTCAGATAAATTCCTAAAGCCTTTGATATAGTTACTTTCAGCGGCAAATAAATTTCATTTCCCACTATTGGCATTTCAGCACTGAAGTCGGAAATTTGTATGTCTGTCAAATATGAAGAACTTTCAACAATGTAAAATTATATTTTTGTAATACTCAAGAGCATACCTCTCTGTACACCTCTTAAACAATTTCAAGTGCAACACATTTTAAAATATAGGAAAATAAGCTGAAATGCTTTATGAAGTAACTGAATAGCACTATATTCCCAGGCCCTGAATACTCTTTGGAGTGCAGCTTTAAATATTGACTAACAGAGCTGTGTTCTTCAAAGCGTGGGTTGTGACCCACTTGGGTTCAAGTGTGATGCTGAATGGTTGAGACCGTATTCATTTATTTTTTAGATTTGTACTCTACCTTTCTCCCCAAAGGGCACTCGTGGGCTAAAAACCAGTTAAAAATACACAAATAAGGCAAAAAACTATAATACACAAAAATAAAATATATTAAAAGCCAATCAGCAGCAGCATAAAAACAGTAAAAAAAAAATAGATGTCTAAAAAAAGCACACACCCCAACTGCAATCATCATTAGGATCACATCATCCTAGCCATGGTCAGTGTGTCAGAGCTCACCCTAGCCAGTTCAACAGGCTTCCTGGCCTGAGCTGGTCAGCATGATCCTTGGTGTGGTATTAGGAATGCTCTCTGGTGTTGGCGGGACTTCAAGATCCACATTAGGACCCCCTGCTACAGGGTTACCCTGCTCAGGATTTCATGGCCGCCACGGGCCTATCCCAGGTAATTTCAACCCCAACATATGTAGCGGGAGATATGTTGGTCACAGTGTTACTGCTGGAATGGTGATATGGAAGTGATTCAGATCCTTTTGTCATGGACAGATCACTTCTGGGTAGTGTTTAGGGTTGCAGTTCCTTACCTCTGAAAGGGTAGGAAACCGATTAGATGGTCAACCTGCAGAGGCTGATATATCCAGATAGAAAATAAAGGGAAAATGCAGCAAAGCGAATCTATTTTGGATGGACTAAATTTCAGAAACAATTCCTTCCAGACTTCATTATATAATCTTGCAAGGAAACTTCCAAGATTGTAGGATCAGAGAAGAAAAAAACCCTGCTTTTTGTGTGTGAAGGGGTGGAGAGATCTCTTAGAACAGTGTTATTCAAACTGTGGGTTGGGACCCACTTGGTGGGTCCCGACCTGATGTCAGAGGGGTCACAGAAAGCTGGGAGCAGCCATTTTGGAAAAGGCAGACCTTACTCTTGTTATATTCCTTTTGTGAGATTTAACAGTTTGAATTTTCAGGTGAGGATTTTTTTTTGTTTTTAATTCAGTGCTTTTACATCATATTTTGTCCTAATTTTGCTTTCTGTCAGGGATGTTTCATGGTTGTACAATTACTGCAGTCCAAGAATACCAATTTGCATTTCAGGAGTGTCATTTGATTATGTTACAATGATAGCACTTCCTGGTTGATGATGTCACTTCCTGCCACAACATCATTTCTGGCGGGTCCCGAAATGAGTGTCATTCTAAAAAGTGGGTCTCGGTCTAAAAAGTTTGAATACCACTGTCTTAGAATATCTCCAATACATATATACTGATTGGGGGGGGGCAATATGAGTTTCCCAAAATACTTTCCATCATTACCAAGCATGCAGTTTAGCGGTGATAAAAGACTGAAAGGAACAAAAAGAATTACCATGTATAATCGTGTATAAGTTGAGAAATATATCAATGTCATATGTTAAGGCATAAAATTGGCCAGAAAATCTGACACTGACATATACAGGGAATACGGTAAATTCACAGTCAAATGGTAGGCAGAGCAAGGCCCTAGAGCAAGGAAGGCTGCAGAACTCCTCCACATGTTGCTTATATACATGTGAATATGGTAAATGCATTGTCACATGATCGCCTGAGCAAGGCCTAGTCATGGGGTTTTCACAAGAATGTTAAATAGCTGGATAAGCCATGACGTCACAGACTTGAAGCCGAGGACTTACAAAAATGGCTGACTCAGATCATTGCCGCGAAGGAGGAGGATTGCCGCCGGAGGGGCTCTCTCGCTCGCACGGCGCGCGTGTAAAAGTTAATTTCAACGTCTTTAAGCATGCCTGCGTGTTCTGCATACGGGTGTGCGAATCGCTCAACGAAAAATGGGATTTAATTTCCGCGGAAAGATTCATGTATTCACATTACATCGGCTCAATAAAACGACTGTGAGTACTGAATATTAACAGAATTTGGTTTTTTTTCTTTGGGGGGGTGAGTGTAGAAGTTAAAAAAAATACTCTTCGTAGTCTAGAAGTAAAAAAAAAACAGTGCAATCCGAGTTTAAATAGACAGCAAGCGGCATTTCGTCCGGTGTGTTCAGTAATATAATTACGCGGAATTAAACCTTGGAATTGCATATTAACTCATAATTAGGTTACCAATGATGTTTCTCCACGATCACACGTTGCTATTTTGGCAAGTTTTTACTTCAGGAGTAAACGATTCAGCCCTAAACATCATGCGAAAATCCATTTGAAATGCTTGGAATGAGCAATGTTTTGGACGTACCAACATGGCCGCTAAGCCCGCCCCCTAGGCTTCAATAATTCCGCATTAACTCCATGGGCAGGGCCACCCCCTGGGTTTTCAAACCTGTGTGTTCAAACCATGGAGGTAGAAGTAACAGGAGGCGACATGCCTTAAGAATTAATGCTGGCTAAGTGAAGCTGGGGGGGGGAGCTTAGCAGCCATGTTGGTTGACTCAAAACAATCCTCATTCCAAGCATTTCAGATTGCTTTGCTCGTACTGTTTAGGATTGAATAGTTTATTCCTTAAATAAAAACTTACGAAAATAAAAACGTGATCATGTAGAAACATTATTGGTAACCTTATTATGATTTAATATGCAATTACAAGGTTAAATTCCTCATAATTATATTACTGAACATACCTGACAAAATGCTACTTGCTGTCTATTTAAACTCGGATTGCACTATTTTGACAGACTTTATTTAAATCTACACAAGCAAAAATAAAGTGTGAACAGGAAGGAAAGAAAAAAAAGGGGAGGGTGGGCAAAAATTAAATAAATATATAGGAAAATTACATTAAAATCTCTTCATAACACAAGTAGTTGTCAATATGAGAGTAATTATTTTTTACTTCTAGACTATTAATAGTTTTTGTTTAAACTTCTACACTCACCCCTCCCCATAAAACAAATTCTGTTAATGTTCAGAATTTCGAAAATATTACAGTAGAAAATGGAAGGCGGGGAAAAAATGTAAACGGGAAGGGGGGGAAAGGAGGGGGGAAATTATTATTTTTTTACCTTCTAGACCATTAACAGTGGGTGTCTGAAAATGGTGAATAAGACTGCTAGGAACAACAAGAAATTACACAGCTTCAAAAATAATGCACTCACTGTTTCAGTGAACTGTAGTTTTATTGAACCGATGTAATGTGAATACATTAATCTTTCTGTGGAAATTAAATCTCATTTTTCGTACAGCGATTCGCACACCCATATGCAAAACACGCAGGCATGATTTAAAAGGTTGATACACACCTTTTACACACGTGCAGGGAGATTTTTATTCGTGAATTCGCGGCAATCCTCCTTGGCGGCAATGATCTGAGTCAACCATATTGGTTGACCCATGTGGCTTCAAGAAAATGACATCATGTCTCCTCCTGTTACTCCTACCTCCATGGTTCAAACCAATAGCCCTGGGGAGGCGCTGTGAACGTGCAGGAGAGGTGCAGACATCCCCATCATTGAATGAGGGGCAAGAAATTGTTACCAATAAATCACTCTCCTCGCACTGCCAAACCAGCCAATGCATTAGCGGCAGTGGTATGTTAAGATGTTTATTTGCTCCCCGCTGCAACGAGGAACAAACGTCCTCCTAGTTCCTCCTCCCCCCCCTCCCGTCCTGCTGAGCTAAACATCTTCCCTCTGGCCGCCTGTTCCCTGTTCCTCAAAATAGCCTACCGGCCTCTGTGCTGAAGGTAAAACAAAAGCTGTTCTGGTGAGAGAGCTAACAGGAGCAGCAGTGGCCAAAAAATTCCTGATAATGGCTTGGATTGTTGCTGCTTGTCTGCATTCCACATGAACTCCATTTAGAAAGAAAATAAAAGGAAGGCCCACCTCTCTTTTTTTTCTATTTTGACTTTCAGTAGTTTTTTTACTTCCATAGCTTTACCTATGTTTTACTATAGCTACCATACTTCTAAATTTATTTTTTAATACAGTGTGCTTGTATGTTGTGCATAGATCAGTGATGGCAAATCTTTTGGGCTTGGTGTGTCAGAAATTCAAAAAATTCGTAACTCAACTCTGCCGGTGTCCCGTCCCCCCCGCCAGAACAAAAGACAAAAAAAAATTACATATTGAAACACATTGCTCTCTCGCTCTCTCTCACTCTCTTGCTCTCTGGCTGTTGCGCTCTCTCTCTCACTCGCTCTCTGGCTCTCTCTCTGGCTGTCGCGCTCTCTTCTCTCTCTCACTTGCTCTCTCCCCCACCCCGCGCACGCTCTCCTACACACACAGAGGCCAGCAGCAGCAGTCCTGCCTTGTGTGCTTGCTTTCCGCCTCTCTCCCTGACTCTGCGCACGCGCCCCAGGATTCAGAGTGCTCCCAAGTCGAAAGAGAGCAAAACCAGCTAGTCCCCGCTCCCTCCTCGTCTCCCAGACACCTCCAGACGCAACCTGTTTCCCCCTGGGATTGTGTAACCTCCCGCACTTCTTTAGCAGAGCCCCTGCCGGCCTCCCAGCTGCTTGCAATTGCTCGCTTGGGGGCAGGGCTGCTTCTGATCACCACAGCCTCATGGAAGAAGTCTAAGTGCTGGCAGCTCCAGCAGGGCTGCGTGTCAGCAAAAATGTGTTGGCGTGTCGGCCTCGACACGCGTGTCAGAGGTTCGCCATCACTGCCATAGATGATACTGGAGAGAAAAGAAGAGGACAAGCCCTGAGTACTCCCCTGACAGGGATCTGATTTGTACAGTGCAGTCAATTTGTTTTAACTGTAAAACAGTAGCTCTGTGGGACCAGTATTTTTAGGGACCTATTGCAGGCTGATTACATTTTTTTAAAAAATGTGCTAAATTTACACACCTGGCTGTAAACATTGGATGAGTTTTTCCCTTTCTTTTCCTCCATTTCTCCCGCCCCCAAGTTCCTCAGATGCTGCTTTGATGGGGATGGGAGAACAATGGATGGGCTTTCTCCCCTTGAAAAAGAGCCATTCAATTTAAAGAGCAAATCTTGTTTATTTTAAATAAATTTTTAACTTAAAGTTATACATATTGGAAACTTTTAATGTAATTAAATTTGATTTTGTCATAAAACCATTTACACTAGGAAATTCTCTTTGCATTAATGTCTACAGAATTGTGTTGCAGCATTAGCAGTTGTAACAAATATGATTGCTTTTTATGGTACTCACAGCCCAATCTATGCTTGTCTACTCAGAAGTAAGTCCCATTATATTCAGTGGGGCTACTCCCAGGAAAATGTGTTTTGGATTGCAACCTCTGTTAGCTAAACCAAAATGCACCATTAATAGACAAAGCAAGAGCTAGCCTGCTATTCCAGCACTTCATAATCTCTTGCCCACAGGTAACAATTACTTGTAGGTCATTTGTCAGGGTCTGGTGAAATAAAGACAAAATTCAAATAATTGCCTATACCCCTAAGTTTTACTCTTGACTTATCCACAGGTCATAGCAAATTTTGGACTATTTTTTAACAATTTTTTTGTCCTCGACTTATCCATGGAGTCAACTTATACCCGAGTATATGTGGTAAGCGCCCTGGGTTGAACCTTGAGCAGCATGAGTACATGTTTTCTTGCCCACCCCACTCCTCTAGGGCAGAACTCTGAGACTCCCAAAAGCTGTTCCTGAAGGCTAAAGGACCTTCAGGAATGGTGCAGGATGCAGCACAAGGGGCTGTGGTGGAAGGGAGAAATTATTACACGGCACACAGGCAGCTGCTTAGGAGACAATACTGTATCAAATGGAAGTATACACCTCAAATGAATAATTGGTAGTTCCATAGTAGGAAAATACTGTAATAGTTTAACTACTTATTTTAATATCTCATTTGCAGTTTGGTAAATCAATAGACCACTAGTTAGGAATTTCTATCTGAGTGACTGCTGTCTCCCATATATTCTGACCTGCCTTCTTAGGTCATCTGAGGGGGACTTCCTGCAAGTGCTGCCTTTTTCCCAAGTCAGGGTGGTGGTGGCATGTGGGTGAGCCTTCTTGGTAGTGGCACCAAATTATGGAACTCCCTACTGGGGGAATTAAGATCTATCCCCTCCCTCCCAGCTTTTCGGCTCAAAATGTTCTTGTCTCATCTGGTATTTGGGTGGCAGATTCTCTGCCTCCTGTGCCTCTGTAGCAGTATCTTGATTGTAAAAAGTCTGTCCTCCAAATGGTTTTATTTATTCTACTGTGATTTCATTTATTTTTATATTTTGTATTTTTAATTGATAATTGTAAGTCACCTTGGGCATCTGCTCTGGCAGAGAAAAATTTTTAACACACACACACACACACACACACACACACACACACTCACTCACTCACTCACTCACTCACTCACTCACTCACTCACTCTGGAGCAGGTCGACCGCCTGGCCTGCACTGCATCCTATGCAGGTTAGGCAGCAGCTGGAGTTTACTTTTAGCTAAAGGAATATTTCCCCCTTACCCTGGGGTAAGCCCTAACCAGCCCCTATGGGACTGCTCAGACCTGCACCAGCAAAATCAGTGGTGCAAATCTGAGCAGCCCGGATTGAGCCTGACCAGTTGGGGAAGGGGGTTAGGATCTGGCGTAATGGCACTCACCTCCCTTCCCAGGCCAGCCCGCCCACAGGGGCACCCTCTTTCTGCCCCATTCCACCCCCCTCCCGCCTTCCCAAACTCCCACGTTGGCCGAACATAGCCAGCACAGGACCTGTTTACCGGGTGTCAGTCTGACTCCCTGCACTGGCCCAGCACTCTCCTCGCTGGCTCAGATGGGCCTTACAGCATGTTTGTGACAGTGCTGGGCTGGTGCAAGTGACATGCACTGGCCCAAGGATGCATTGGGATTGCGCCCTAAATAAATAAATTTCCCCTTTTTACACTTTTTTCATGAGCAGATTAGAGTCTGAAGATACTGGGCAACATAGTATCATGGTGCAAATGGTACAAAATTTGCACAGCCCAGGGTTCAAATCATGGGCTGTGGTACAAAAATACTGCTACGTTCAGGATACATCTTCACATGTCAGCAGATTAGAGACAAGAGGTTGCATTCTCTCTGTCCATCTCCTGATGCAGGCCATTCACTAGGACAGAGAAAGCAGCATCATGCCAAGAAGTGGAAAATGTCTTGCCAACACTATTTCCCCCCTCCCCACTCTTTCTTAGTAGTCTGCAAGCATATATGCCACCCACATGCACCCACACTCATCCTCAACCAACTAAGTTCCTGTCCCAAAACCCATTCAAAAAGGTAAACTAGAAGAGAGCTATATACATTAGTCTCATCCAGGTCAATCTGAAGATGAGTTACCACTCAAGTAAAAAGGTAACGGTTTCCTCACGACCGAATGGTCTAGTCGTAACCGACTGTAGGGGGCGGTGCTCATTTCCGTTTCTAAGTCTGTAGAGCCGGCGTTTGTCTGAGGACAAGCTTCCATGGTCATGTGGCTGGCATGACTATACACCGTAGTGCATGGAACGCCGTTACCTTCCCAACGAAGTGGTACCTATTTATGTACTTGCATTTTTTTTAGGTGCTTTCAAACTGCTAGGTTGGCAGCAGCTGAGACAAGCAACGGAAGCTCACTCGGTCACGCGATCTTGAACTCCCAACTTTCCAGTCAGAAAGCTCAACAGCAGCGGTTTAACCCACTGCACCTCCACGTCCCACACCACTCAGGTACCTTACCTATATTGCTCTTTCACATCCAGAAGCAGAAAATGAATCTATATTCTTTTCTGCAGTGCAGTAAATACATTCAGTTTAAACAGAAATTTTGGACTGCTTTGAACAGTGTTTCTGCTGAAGAGGTTTTTTTCCCCCTCAGAAGACAAACAGTATCTGCTGAGTGCCAACCACTTAGCATTCAACCTGCTGCCAACCTGCAGAGAGACCTGCAAGAAAAATTTGGAACTGTGCCACTTCTAATAACTGTGTGACTGGCACCAAGTCAATACTTTAATGCAGAAAGCTACCCTCTGTCGCTAAGCAGATCTTCCCTTTCTTTTGGTTAATGGATTTCACAACCATTGGCAGCAGTGTCAAGAGTGTGGGCATATTTGCTTTGAGTATCTACGAAGAGGTCTCCGGAACAGCCTAACTGAAAGGAAAAACGGAAAAACTAGTGTTTAGGAGCTAGAAATGTTGATGTGTCAAAAGTCCGTACGAGGTAGGGGAGTAATCCTAAATCAATGCAAAAGAGAAATCTAATTACAAACAGACTGCTGCACCCGAATGAAAATTATTTCAGTCCTCTTGAACACTAGAAGCCAGTAACAGGCTTACTTCTTACTGAGCAAGTGGGCAGAATACTGTCTGTACAATAGTCTTTACAGCACCACATAAAAGAGGCTGTGAAACTTTCATTAATCAGTAATTTTGCAAAGAATGGCCACATGCAGGTGTAACAAATTGTTAGAATGGGAATTAGCACTGAAAACTGCATGCTTCTCTCTCTCTTTCTTATGCCTTTTGCGTGAATGGGATACATTGAAAATATACTAATATGCTAAACCAGTGTCCTATTATATGCCATCTGAATCAGAAGACTGCACAGTCACCAAACACTAGGGTATTAAATTCTTTAGCCAAACCTGAGGCAGCAAGGGCAGGGAAAAGAGTGTTGGGCTATATTGTTTCCAGTCCAAACCATAGTCTCCTTCCAGTCAATCAGTTAATCTTAAAAATAATACAGAAAAAACCTTCAACAATAATTACTTGGAATAGTTGCTGGGAAGCAAATGTTGAAAAAAGCAAATATTGAAGAAAGAGACCCCAAGAATATGATTATTTTAAGGTAGGTTTTAAGGATATTACAATGATGTTATAGCAAACACACACAGTTTAAGTGGTACATCTTTTCCACAGTCCAATGCTTTCTAGCCTCCTGCACTCCAAGGTAGTGGTGCCAGTGCAGGCTACGCTGCCTCCTAAGTCTCCTTTGGGTAAGGAAGCATTTGTCCCCTTACCCTGGGATAAGCCCTACCTACTGCAATGGGGCAACAGGACCTGTCCTTACTACAGGTGGAGTATCCCTTATTCAGACTGCTTGGGACTGAAAGGTGTCTGGATTTTGGATTTGTCTGAATTTCAGAATAACTGCTTCCTCTTGCTCTTTTCACAGCTGCTCATATGGGTGTCTGCTGGCATTTTTGATATTTTTCAGTGATGCCTGTACAGGCACAGAACAGAGAACAGAACATATAGACTACCTGCACTGAACATAAGACCTTCTGCTCTCACTACAGAAAACAAGTCTTGGACAAAATGTCTGGATTTCAAAACAGTCAAGATTTTGGATGTCTGGATATGGGGTAATCTACCTGTACTTTCTTTTTCTAGAACATATTTCATAAACCTATATATTCTTTATTTTCCCCACATTAATTGGCAACATTGCTGTCATCCAGACAGAAAGTTCCGTATATGCTGATTACATCTTATTCATAATTACCTATTTGAAGAGAATGGCAAGTGGAGATGGGAGGGCCTAGGCTGGTGGACAAGACTGAGAGAAGGAATGTACAACTTTTGGGGAACACTACGCTAAACTGACTGCAAATTTTGAGCTACCTGAAAGTGTGTCACTGCATCAAAGTCAAAGAAGACAGAATGAAAGGGAGACATAAAAGCAACTAAAAAGCACAGAATGAATTGGAGAAAGAGAATGTCAAAGAAAGCCATCTTTGACATATCCATAATTTCTACTTCATTTCTGGCTAATGGTGGAAATTAGTCTTCAGATAGTTGATAAAATCAGCCTGTCTGTGCAGGGTTAGTACCATGATCTGTGGCCAAGTCAAGTACTTCTAAAATTGATTTTTCTTTTTGGCAACCAATGTATCAGTCAATAATAATGTTGTTTGAAAAAGATTGAGTCATGAGAGAGATGAACCTTCCCTTGCACTTATTATGTTTGTATTGTCTCCGTTTGAAAAGAGATTCCCCACTCCCAATATATCCGTGCTTGAATGTACTATAAAGGAATGGCTATTCTACATCTTGATCTCCAGAAGCACTCTGACTCACAAGCACTTGGGCATCTAAACCTACTGAACAATTTCAACCAGTAAAAAAAAAAAAAAAAAAAAAAAAAAGCTGCATCAAGATAGCAAGAACTTTCCTCATACATATCCATACAAGCAAACTGACACCAGAGGATCAGCCGTAACTCAAACTCAACTGTCCCAACACGGGTCAAGTGACTAGTGAGAAAAGTGCCAACCAAGACATCCTTGCTAAGGTTAATCTTATAAGGAACACAGTGTTGCCATGAACTGGAACAAGGAAACACACATACAGAAACAGAATTTATAATGAAAGGGGAGAAAATACCATTTTCAGTGGTAATTCAATGCTTCTTGTAAGGTGGAGCTGTGTCTGGAATAAATCAAACAGTTCCAAAGTGTACTAACAGCTCAGTCCTATGGTGCCTGGGTCCTGTAGGTGCAGCAAAATGGCTACCACTGCTTCCTATGAGAACTGCGACAGCCATAGGAGGCACCTCAAGGGAAGGGGATATTCATTCCATTCCTCAGGTAAGGGAGCAGGCCCGCCAATGGTCCTTCTCAAGTCTGTGCTGACCATTTTGGAGGTTGGGTTCTGTGCTGGCCACACGGAGGTTGGGTTCTGGGACACAGAGCCAGCCCCATCCCCTGCTCTGCCCCTCCCTCAGTTCTGCCCTCCCTAACTGCCTAGAAAAAGCACACTTAAGTGTAACTTACCACCAGCCGGCTCCGTGTGGGCTCTTCCGGGTGCTGGGCCAGCGGTTGAGCGGTAAGGCACTATCAATAGGAGTGGGCCCTAATACAACTAACAAGACTCCAGGTTTTACACCCTCGACAGTGCAGTTTTGGAAGGCAATGCACAGTGATAGTGCTCTACACCGCCATTACATGGAGAGTTCACTGGCTGATTCAGCTGATAACAACTCAGAACAATGCAAAAGCAACACATTCTGATCTTTCCTGGGAAAGGAACAAAATGTATAATATCATTTATACAACAGGCTATCTAGCAATATAAGAATATGAAGAAATGCTTAAGACACGGATTTCATACAAGGTTATTAGAAATGGTTCTTGCTTCCAGCGATCTGAAAAAAACCTTGAGCATTAAGAATTTATGTCTTTGGTCATGCTATTGAGTAGACATAGTTAAACTCTCTTCCCCATGGAAAAGCAATAATCTTTTCTAGAGGAGAGTTATATTATTCAGAGATAAAACTGAAACCCAATACGGAAATATACTGGGCCCTCAAATTATGGACATCCAAGTTATAGACAGCCAGATCAGTGCTTTCATGCAGGTCCTGTCAGTCTGTTGTGGTGCTTTTCTGCAGGCATGATAGCACTGGGCCTCCTATTTTGACATACAGTGTGTATGTTCTAATTTCCGGAAAAACCTCTGGAATAGAACTAGCAAACTTGGGGACTTAGTGCAGATTAGCATCTCTTCTTTTTCCTTATGCTTAGAAAGCAATTGGACATTTCAAGGGCAAAAAGATTGGTGTAATAGCCATTGCTGTCAAACATTTGCCTTCACAGAGATATGGGCTAAGCTGAACAAGAATGAAAGGAAGAAGGGAAGGTGACAGATACAGCAGCATACAGAGATAAGAGTCTCAAAGAAGGATCTTCCCCTATGCATTTTCCCAGGAAGAAAGAATATTGGGAAGGGCAGTGTGCTCCCCCAGGTTAAGAGTTGCAGGTTCCCAAAAAGCCCATTGCCTTGCCAATCACTTCTGAGGCAGGATTTCTTCCACTCACCCTCAAGACAGTTCAGAAAGAGAAGACAGATTCATGGAAAAAGGTACACAATTTTGTTATTCATTTTGCTAGTGCTAATTTGAGAATATGCACTACTTCAAGCTCAATTATCTTGTTGGCCTTATTTATAATTGTCTTATTTGTGAGCTGCCTTGAAGATTCTGCTGCAAAACACAGCAGGATAAAAATGTTTCAACTAAATGGTTGAAATCAACCGGCAATGATGCCAGGTTCGCTGTGCATATTCTTTCACTCAAGTAACACACAGATCAAAGCCATAAGTATTCCATTATTTACTTCAACACTTGTAGAAGCAACATTTTATGCACCACCTATGAAAAACTGTTGGTTTTTCTTACAAAGGCACTCAAATTCTAACCTAATAAATTTTGTTTACCTAGATTTGCCAGATTCTTACATTTAGATCAGGTAATTTACCCAGAACTAAAATTAAGTTCATCTGCCTGACATTTCAAGAATATGGATCTCTGGAACATATATAAAAATGGTATTGTTAACATTACATTCGCTCAATGATTTACAGATATCAGAGTTACAGGTGTTAACTGTTTCACATGGACAGAGTACTTCCTCTGGTGGTGCTTTCATGCAGGTGTGATAGTGCTGGGCCAGCCAGTGTGGGATATTTTGAGCTACATATGTTTGAACTTACGTACAGGCCCCCCAAACCTAACTGGTGCATATGTAGGGAACCCTGTGTATACAAGATAATAAAGGATCATATGAGGATACATAATCGGAGCGGAAACTTTGAATCTTCAAAATTGTGTGCTCTTCTGATGACTTAATACATCTATCAGTTTGCACCAAAACCTTGCCTACTGACACTTCAATCTGGTAGTATTTCAGATTTATCACTGGCTAACGGGCTTTTTTCAACATCCCTTTCAAGGAAGATATTTAAAAAATTGTTTCATTTCTCTGCAATAACTTCATTAACCTTTAGTGCTAATCCCCTGCCTTGGTGGGTGTGATAGCCTTTCCAGTTCCTTGGGAGGTTTCCTCTGCTAATGTGTTGCTATAATCACAACAGGGTTTTGTTTTGTAGCTTCAGCTAGCTACCTACATGTCAAAGTACTTTTGTATGACTAAACAAGTGATAGTGCCCTTTGCTATAATCCAGAGAGAACTATCAACATGGTACTAGTCTCAGAGAGATGCATGCTTCACCCCCTCCCCCTCCCAATGGGAAGCAAATGTAAGTGAATCAGATTGCATTATTTATTTGAATGTGATTACCTCCTTAACTACTCAATTTAAAAAGCATACAAATATCCCTTCCAAGTACCAATTGTGTGGTCAGGGAAATAAGATGAATAAATACAGTTCTGCCCTTTTCACTCATCATTTTCTTCCCGTAGTGACTGAGAAGGAGGCACAAAAGCTCAAGCCTTTATCTGTAATGAGAGAGCTGGTTTCAGCTCACACATTAAAGAAACTCTCTTTTTAACTGACATTGAATTCAGTACAAAAAACTGAAGACATCACTTTACATTTGGCTAATTTACAATCAGTATCTTGTATTTTCAGCTTAATGTATAGGATATCCCCTCTATTACACTATCATTAAGAATATTATAAACTCCAACTTTTAAGTCACCCTGAGAAAATGACAGATGGCAGTTTACTGGATCTGGAGATTGCTACCCTGAGCCTGGAAAAATCTCTGCACAGTTGAAAAAAAAAACCCACTAATGGCCTATCAGAAAGGTGACTTACTCAAAGGCACAATAGGAACTCCTATGTGCAACCCTACCAGGAAAAAAAAAGAGGCAGGGTCGCCCGGAGTGCTTGGTCTATCTGCAGTAGTGCATACTGAAACTGACCCCCCACAGAACAATGGTAGGATTAACAAGAACTTAAATCAAGCCAGCCCCCAACCGTCTATACAAGTGACAGGAGAGCCTCTACCTGCTCAGGATGAGTTACTTACTGAGCCTCATGATCCGTTGGTCCACCCAAATCCGATGCTAGAATAAAGATGTCAATTACCCCAAAGCAACAAAATAAGATGGACCTGACACAGTCTTATTCCACGGATTTACTGTTGCAGCTTGATATTGAAGAAGATGGTCTTGAAACAGAGGCCATTGCTGCCTTTAAAACCTTTCCATATGATGAACAAATGAAGTAATGAAGTCCACCGAAGGACTGGATGCAGTGAAAAGGAATTTGCTGAACAACATGAGGAGTACTGAGAACTCCCTAAATCCACCATCATCGTCCCAATATATGGGATCTAAAGCAGGGTGGATAAAAATCAATGATTTTTTAAAAAAAAAAATCAGATTTTTTTATTTTTATCAAATTTATTTTAATAAAATGCTTTTGGAGTAAAAATCTATCTAAAGTTAGTTTTCTATTGAAGAAACATTAATAATTTAGTTTATTCAGCATGAAATGGAGCTTAGTTATGTAGCATGAGGATGTATATTCAGCAATATTTACATTTTTAGTAAACTCATTCAATGAATCCAAGCTTTGCAAGCTGAAATAACATGCACTGCATTGATGCATTTACACAATTTCACAGTAACCATGAGATAAATAATTTTTAAAAATGTACAAGAATATGTAATATAATATTGTTTTAACTAAATAAAAGAATTTGAGTAGTTCTCCAACTGTGTGTGAAAATTCTATCCTGGAATGTTGCGGGTGGGAGAAGAAAAGCTAAAGATGCAGATTGTTTTAACTACTTGAAAAGCTTTGAAGTTATTCTTTGACAGGACATCTGGTCTCTCTCCCCTGTTTCTGCCAATAGTTTCAAACCTTACTCCCTCCCTGCCTATAATATAAGGTTAATAAGAAAGGTCATCCCATTGCTGGTATACCTTGGTGGCCAAACATCTAGACTCAAAATTAGTATCAATTGCTAATGGGCCCTGTAAGCAATATATGTAACTACACATAACACTTCTCTTATCCTAGTTAATGTATACATCCTTGTATGTGCTAGCAGACAATTACTTATCCAGCAATGGAGCTATATTACTGACTTTGTAGAAACCCTAGAAAAGGAGCATCCATTAGCCCAGATGGTCATCAGAGATTTTAATTCTAGAGTGCAAGGGGATGAATCAATTTTTCCCAAAGCCTTAAGAGGTTTTACTCAATACACTCTTTTCATCATAGAGATACTCCAAAGACCAAATTTTAAATCCTGTCTGTCTCTGTTTAGCCAGATTCTGTGTCCAGCTCAACAAAATCTGGTTGAATGCTTGATCACCTTCTCTAACTCTGGTGAATTTACATTTTTCCTAGGGGATCAAATATGATTGATTACTTCTTGCTATCACCCTCATTTAAGAGCAACATCATGGAGTTTGCAATTGGGGATTACATAATCAGTGATCATTTACTTATTATGGTTTCAGTGGGAACTGACCATCCCATAGATAGAATTCCCCCCACTTCAAATAACAACTTTGCGCTTTCTCCCAAGGTTATATGGGATGATAGAACAAAGAACAAAATTCATCTCCTCTTCAAAGAAAAAGTATGTCAGGACTTCAAACTGTCCATCATTAGTAGAAATGACTCAGTGAGCAACTAAAAATATGTGAAGAATTAATATCATATATTCTAGCAGAACTCAGCTGCAAAATGCATGTGAGAAACAGAGGAGGGGCAAATTTCAGTGATCCCTGGTTCAACAGGGAGTGCAGAAATTTAAAGGCTCTTTACCACCTGCTATATTTACCTGCTCTTTACCTGCTATAAAGGTAAAGGTTTCCCCACGACCGAATGGTCTAGTCGTGACCAACTGTAGGGGGCGGTGCTCATCTCCATTTCAAAGCCTGTAGAGCTGGCGTTTTGTCCGAGGACAAGCTTCCATGGTCATGTGGCCTGCATGACTCTTATCTATGCTGTAGCACACAGAATACCGTTACCTTCCCACTGAAGTGGTCCCTATTTATCTATTTGCATTTAGGTGCTTTCAAACTGCTAGGTTGGCAGGAGCTGATATACCTGCTATATTTACCACCAATATAGGGATTCCCAAGCAATGAGATAGATTCCCATTATGCTACTTCACCCTTAAAACAATTGAGTCAGCTTATCAAAAGGAAAAGAGCAGAATTTATCAATGAACAATGGGAAAGGTTACTATTAGTGATCACCCAAAGTAACTCTAAACAATTCTGTGCCATCGTGAATGGTTCCTGTCGTGGGATTGGCCCAGATTTGACTACTATCTCCCCAGAGGGTTGGCTCAACCACTTTCAAATTTTATTCTATGAGCAGGATTTGATTAAAATCAGGGAAGGCTCCAGGACCAGATATGATCTCAGCTGAATTTCCAAAAGCTGACCCAAATTTTTGGGCACCCCCACAGCAGCTCTTTTTAACCATGGTTAACAGAACTGGCATAATACCAGAATCATGGTCAAATGCAATCTCGGCTCCAAATTTTAAAAAGGACAATAATGGGTTGGCATCACACTACAGACCCATCAGCTTGCTGTCCACTAGAGGCACACTATATGCCAAACATCTACTAACTAAGCTTACCCTAAGGATCTCAAACCAGAAGATCCTGGGACCTGAACAAGTGGGGTTTCAGCAGGGTAAATCTACCCCGGATCATTTTATCACCCTGTCCTACCTAGTCCATAAATACACCAGAAAGGAAAGCTATACGTGGCCTTTCTGGATTTAAAAGCGGCCTTTGATTCTGTTGACAGGGAGCTACTATTGTGTAAATTAAATCAGCTACAAATCAACAAGAAATTACTATTTCTTGTAAAGAAACTCAATCAGAATACTCCTTGTCAGATAAAATGCTCCTCTGCAGGGAATTTAACAAAGAAAATTGTCACAAACAAGGAAGTTAAATAGGCATGCCTACTAGTCCCAACTCTATTTACTTTATTAATGACTTGGCCCCCTCTTTGGCTGATGCTGATAGACACTGTCCCAGATTAGGAACCGTTCGGGTTCTGTTCCTCTTGTATGTGGATGACACTGTGATACTCATTTGGGTTTAAAAAAATGTCTTTTTTGTCTTCTGCAAAAATGTATTGGGTTTCTGACAGCAAATAGATTACAGCTACAGTTTGGCAAATCAAAAGCACTTATGTTCTCCAGAACATGGAAGCTGCTTCCTGGCAACTTAATGGTCACAAACTAGAACAAGTTAAACAGTTGAAGTACCTTAGTTTATATTTATGTTACAATTCCTCCTGGGCTATCCACCAAAAAATTATAATTAACTTAGCTAATATCACCGCCCAATTCATAGTGTGTTTTTTCTTTGCAAGAGGTAATTGTTATGTCCCTGTAGCCTTGGACCTTTAATGCTAAGGTAATTCCCCTATTACTTTACGGTATTCCTTTCTGGATTGGGGCCTTAAATAATACTCTGGAGTGTGTCCAAGGTAAATTTCTGCGAAAAATCTTAGGACTATCGAACTGTGTAGCTTATACAGCCATGTGCCTCAAAACGGGTCAATCTTTGCTAGAAACCAGGCCTGGTTGATGACTATTAAATATTGGATGTGCTTGTATTACAACTACAATCCACGTAGCTTGCTCAACTTGATGCTTCTTGAATTTAATCAAGACAAGAAAATCTTGGACAAGAAAATCAACTCCCTCAGGCTGTCTCTGGAAACTTTAGGTATATGCCCTTATCAAGAGGTGTTTCAGTATGTCAGACGCAAGACTCTTGGACATTGAAAGGCAAGATCTTTTCAATGCGGTGAATAGAGCCTGCTCCCCTTTAAGCTTGGAGATCCCTGTAGTTTATGGACAAGTCTCTCCATATTTATACTTGCTGCACTGCCAGCAGAAATGGAGAGCTTTTTCTTTAGCCAGATTTAACGCCTTTCCATCGCTGTCCTATTATATATAAGATACCCCATGCTGATAGATTCTGCCCTTGCAGAGCGGGGCATATTGAGATTATTGCCCTTTCTCTCCTTTATTGCCCCTTTTATACTGAGATCCGTCAAAGATACTGAAGAGCCAAGGGCAAAGAGACAGGAATTTCCAATTGTTATGGCAACCAGCTGGGCAACGCGATAAGGGATGAGCCAAGGGCAGAAGCCTGCTACTAGGTCAAGGGGCTACACACAAGGAGAAAGGACAATAGGCATAAACAAGCATATGTGTTTACAGATAATAGTTTGAGTATGTGAAAAACGCTTTAGCAAGCATCTATAGCTGATACCACGTTTACCAATACAAGGCTACGCATGCTCAGAAATGTATGGGGCAAGCACCCCTAGAAATGTATAAAAAGCTTTTTGTAACTCTGTTCTTGGCCATTTGCCTGTTTAGAGCATATGGTCCTGCACGTGTGAGTAAAATTCTTTTCTCACTTCACTCCTTGGCCTGAGCGTTGTCTATCCGCATCACATTTTCGAGTACAATACCTGGACTCACTCATTCACTCCACCGTTTTTTCAACAACAAAAAATTCACAAGCATCAAATAACTAAATAGCTTCCTGTCCCAAAAGAGCCCACAATCTAAAAATGCCAATTAGTCTGAGAAAGCAATTGGCTAAATAAGAGCTTTTTGAAAACATTCAGCAATAAGTACAATTATATTGGACTAAGAAACTATCGATATTTCAGTACACAAAACCAGTAGAAGAAGCCATCCCAATTGTGCATGAATTGACTAATCCAAATGTCTTGATTAGGGATGGGGTAAGAATCTGAAACAACCATTCTCAATGTGAACTTCCACATACATTTGAAACAACCATTCTCAGTTACATGAGTGGGCAATGCCACTCTGGGATTATGCAGATGTTGATCCAATGCTATTGCCCCCAAACTGAAAAACACTCAGTGTGCCATTTCACAGCAGTCTAGAGGAGTCCGTCATCTGTGTAATCAGAAAACTTCCACATACATTTGATTCAAAAGGTTGATCCAATATAAGGCATAATGTAAATTTTCTTTAAATTACCCATATTTTAAAAGATTGATATTTTAAGAATACAGAAATATGATTTGATTGTATTTATTTAAAGTGTTTATTTTCTGCCTTTTCCCTCCCCATCAAGAAGTGCCCAAAGCAGCTTACAACAGAACTTTAAGCAGAAAAGAATAAAATAATGCAGCAACACTTATTATTTGAATTTATATCTTGCTGTATTGCATCAACTTTTATACCCTTACAGTATTTTCTTAAACATGTTTTCTTCAGCAAAGATAATCTCCTCAGAACGTATTGGCCATGCAAGTCAGAACCTCTTTCTATTTAGCAGCTTGGTAAAACAAATGCTCAAAGACTCAATTACATAGGCTATGTTTTGTTTTTGTTTAAAGCTTTCAGTGCTAAGAGAGCTGGGATTTGTTCAAGTCACATTCTTTTTTTTAGGTTCTAGGGCGCTGGCCATGCTAGAGTTTTGAGTAGAGAGCTCGGAACTAGAAAAGATGGCTGCCACCATGCTTACATCTCTTCAGTCTACTAAAACGAATGCAAAATGAACCTTTTAGGAACCTGGCGGCCTCCATACAATTGATTTCAATGAGAGAAAACCATTTTGTCATTTTTAAACTACCCTTGCTGGAAGCATGCTAAGTAGCACGCTGGAAACACCACATCCGCCAATTCTATCAAAAAAATAACACCAACAGATTCCAAGAATATGGCTAAGCAAAGTGTACAACACATACACAAGCCGCAAATTGGCAATAGTTTATAAACAGAAATTCAGGTGTGGCTGACAGCACAATCGTCTCCCTCCAACAAGGAATGTTCAACCTCTGCTAACAGATGAAAGAAAAGTGTATTTTGTGGGTTCACAACAGGAATGTCTATTTCTTCCTTATGTTGAAAAAGAAATGGAAAACTATTTTATAAACAAGCAGTTTTGGGCCCAAGAATCAGACACTTGCTGAAATGTTGTTCAAAACATGCAAGATCCCAGCACAGCTCCAGAACACAGAGCCACCCACAAGGAAATACCTTGTGGCTAAGGATTTTAGATAATTAGATGACACGAATGACTCAACAAAAGGAAAGCCCCCCACGCTAAAAATTAGTTTTCTGAACTTCTACCATCCCCAAGCAATCACCACTTCTTTTCAAATGTACTTTAAAAGGTAATTATGAACACTCAAAGAGCTGGTGTGTGCCCTATTATCTGGAGGGGAAAAAACCATCTTGTCATTCATTTTGTTGTTGCAATTCAGTACTGCTTGGTTACCGGAAAACCCTGGATTCTACTTATTAAATATGCCACAGCAACATGCAGTCTCACCTACTGACTGTAGAAAAGATGCTCACTTAGTACCCTGTTGATGGATGGATTTATTTTGTGCTATACATGCCAATAAAGGTTACTGGTTACAAACCATCCTTGAGCCAATAAATCACAGCACACTATACAGTTTTGCTTTGCTTTTCATTGCTTAACACATACACACACTACCCACAAAATTGTTTACACATATGGTTAATCTCAAGGTCAGCAACCCCTTACCTGGCTTCAAACTGATTTATCAAGATCAAGAGATAAAACAGACTGAAAAAAATTAGAGGGAAGTCAAAGAGCATTTGTTTAACAAAATAGGAATCAAGTGGTTTTTGTTGTTGTTAAACACTGCATAAAAACACAAAACACTGCCTTTTGGGGGTTAAACGAGTTTAATAAAAATGCAAAACACTGCATCTTGGTCTTTAAGATATTTTCCAGAAATTTTGTAATTAGAAATAATACTGTGGCTGCATTTGCTGAAGCTATATTCTGTTCCGGGCCCAATTCAAGGTGCTAGTTTTGACTTTTAAAGTCCTTTACGGCTCGGGTCCGGGGTATTTGAGGGACCGCCTTCTTCCATATAATCCAACCCGTACTCTTAGATCATCTGGGGGGGCCCTTCTGACTGTGCTGCCACCAGGAGAAGTGAGAGGGGCGGCGGCCAGGAAGAGGGCCTTCTCGGTGGTGGCCCCCCAACTCTGGAACACCCTCCCCTTAGAATTGAGAACTGCTCCCTCTTTGCTTACATTTCGGTGGGGGCTGAAGACCTTTTTATTCCAAAAAGCTTTTAACTGTTGACAGGCTGGCTGGCTGGCTGGCTTGTTCATTTTTATATATGATCCACTGGGTGTGTTGTTTTTTAAATTGTATCTGTTTTAATTTTGTTGTGTGTATTGTTTTTTAACATTGTTTTTAACTGCTTTTTAATGTTAATTTTATATTTTATCTTGTTATATTGTAATGCCGCCTTGAGCACCTCCGGGTGAAAAGGCGGGGTAAAAATCAAATAAATAATAATAATAATATATTGCCTATATCATCTACCTAGTACATTTTTAAAGCATTTTAAATTAATAAAAATGAGAATATAGGATAAAAACACACAATGCTGCAATTTGATATTTTAAGAAATTTTGGAAAAAATATCACCAAAAAACCCACACCCCTAGTTATAAAAACATTTTTAGGACTAAATAGCCTTTATGGAAAAGCAGTTTTTTTTTGGGGGGGGGGGAAACAGCGTAGAGATAAAGAGTTAAAAACCCTCTATGTGCTGTGGTCCTCACTCAAAAAGAGACCCTATACTGCAGCTATACATGAGAAGACTATATCTGCAACTACACTCCAATATATTTAGGGTGCAATCCTAAATTGGAGTTAGGCTGGCATAAACTAAGCCAGCAAAGTTTGGCCAGCACAAGGGCCACCCTAATGTATGTTTGGACCACTCTTGGAATCAGAGAGGCCAGCACACAAATGCGCGCCATCCTCCCTGACTCTGAGAGTAGTCCAAATATGCTTTATGGTGGCCCTTGTGCTGCCAAACTTTGCTGGCTTAGTTTATGCCAGCCTAACTCCAGTTTAGGATTGCGCTCTTAGTGTCACTTGTAGTTCAGCCCCAATCTTCTCCTGAAATGCACAGCTGCACAATAGTGTTGGATACGTTTTTGAGTGCACTGTCAGTTGGAATGGGCCTCACATGAGAAAAGTATACAACAACAATACAACCCAGAATACAATGGAACATGCAGGAGCTGCATAGCAAGAATTTCTTAGAAAACAGTTTATGTGAACAGGTCCCTTGAAACAATGATGATTAATAACTACTGGCTGGCCCAAACCATGCTAGTGATAATGGGAAACAGTTTTCCCAAACTCAATGCATATAAGTAAGTCCACATTGCTGCTCGATCCTGTCTGAACAAATGCTGTGTGTACAAAAAACACTTTGTGTTTCCTAAAAAGGCCCAATAAGAGTATAATTGAAATCCTCAAGGAATTACCCAAGGCTCTGAAACCACTCTCAATCTTCCAAATAGCCAATAATTTGTTTCTACACTAAAACAGAGACTTTCAGTAGCTCACTGTGAGCACAATCCTAAATTACACCGGAATGGCGAAGCCTGCCGGCCTGCACCATATGCTGACGCAGTATAGGATAGGCTGGAGCCTCCCCAAGGCAAGGGCATGTTCGTGCCTTTACTGTAAGGGAAGCTCCAGCCTCCCCTATGTGCTCTTCGGATCCGAAGGGGCTGCATGGCCTCCCGAACAGGTATGGACCCGCCTCCCTCCCGGGCCGGCACACATGCTGGCTCACCCACCGCCCACCCAGAAACGCCCTCCCTCCACCCTGTTTCAAGATGGCAGTTCCCTTGTGCCGATTCCGTTGCCTTAGCACCAATGCAGGGGTGCCGCTCGGTGCCCTTTGTTGATGCTAATGAAGTCGCGCCGACCCTATGACGTAGTGTCAGTGTGACAGGCAGTGCAGGATTGCGCTGTGTGTCTTGGACCCCACGGTTGGTGGTGATTAGGTCTGATCTGTTGGCAAACTACTGGAGACAACTGCCAATCTGCTGGGATCCTTGGACATCAGGCTGAGTGAGGCTCCCTTGTAGGGAAACTGATGGGAAGCCTGACTACGGGGCCTGAAAATCTGCTTCCGTGGTTACCAAGCCTACTTGGGTCCTCGTTTGAAGGAAGATGATGTTGACAAAGAAGATGCTCCAGAGGATTGGAACACGTCACGAAATGGCTGTGAGATCTTGTGGTGGGACTTGCTGGCCTTCTTCCAAGAGGGTAGAACCTTCTTCTTGCCCTTCTCAATCAGGAGTGGTTCAAGGATGTCACCAAAAAGTTTGCCCCCCTTCAATGGGATGCCTACTACTTTGGCCTGGGAGGTAGCATCAACATCCCAATGGCGCAGCCAGGTGTTGTGGCGTGCCATGATGCTCGCAGCCATGGCCCTCACCGCCAGCTGCTATGGCTATGGTGACTGTGATGAAAACTGAAGCTGTAGACATCTTGATATCCTTCTTTGCCTCCTTCGGCACTTCAAAAAAATTTCATGAGCTCCATGCTCATGATAAGAGGGCTCTAGCAAATAGAGAGCTAGCTACTGATGTCTTCAGGACTTCTGCAGCTGCCTTGAAGGACTTTCTCACTGCCATCTCCATGCATCGATCGACAGAGTCTTTGGGTAGCCCAGATCTGAGGGCAGGTCTGATGAGCATCCACCAGAGGCAGCTTCAGACACTGCATGTCAGATGGAGCCAGGGAGTATACCTTTGTGGTGGGCTTGTGACTCTCCTTATTCCTGGCTGGGTTCCAATTCCTTCTCTATAAGATGATGGTAGGGTTCAGGGCAAGGGACAACCCTTGCCTGGCTCCTGCTGAGTTGGGAAGGCTGTGATAGTGCCCCATACCCTGGAAGTAGCAGCAGGTTCCTGGAGTTCTTGACCCTTTTGTAGCTCTAGGATCCTCATAATCTTTTGGAACATTAGAGGCAAGAGTCAGAATGAAAAAGACAGGAGCCCTGGGTCTCTGCTGGAGCATCCTACTCAGATAAATCACTGTCCTCCAAGGAAAAAGACACAGCACCCTCCTCCCTCTGGGAACCCAACTCGGAGCCTTGGGGCCAGAGCTAAACGTTCCATGCTGTGCCCACTGAGGGACCTGCCCCTTCTGCAATGGCACATTAGCCTGGCTAAGTGAGAAGGAATGGGTGTTGTCTGCAACTGGCTGTGCCACTGTCATGTTTGCATACTCAGACCTCAGACCAAGCAGCAGCTGGGGCCAGCTGGAGGGTTCCCAGTGCTGAATTCATCGCAGAGGTGACCATGCATTGAAGGGTAGCCTCTGTCTCCCCCAAGGAAGCACTGGACGTGGTTCCACCGTGGGAGCTTGGGCCTTGTCTGGGACTCTGCTGGGGCTAGGTATGACAGGCACTCACTAGGAAATCAGATGCACACTGGAGGCTGCTATGACTGGCTGCCATATCCGCCCTAAGGCTGGAAGCGGTGGTCGGAGCTAAGTGCAGAAGAACAAAGGCCCAGAGAACTCGCCTCTGCGTTTGTGGCTGGGCTGCTGTCTCTACCCCAAGGCTGGGAGTGGAGGTCATAGCTGGGTGCAGGAGAACGAAGGCCTTGTAGAACTAGTCTTTCCCCTGCCCCAAGGCTAAGTGCGGAGCAGGCAGTTAGTCTCTCTGCTCTGATGTTAGTGACCTGTCTCCGCCCTGTGCTGAAGCGCTCCTTCATGCCTAAAGATGCGCCTTCATGCCTAAACAAAATGGCGTCAGTCTTGATTCAGGGCCTAGCAAGGAGCTCAACATCAGCGATGCTGTCCGCTGTGTTCTGCTGGCTAGTGGATCATTCCTGTAGCCCTTGGAAGGGCTGTTGGTTTCTCCTTCTCTGCCGGCAGCAGAGAAAAACGAAGTCTCCTGTTCAGTTTTGGGTTTCTTTAAAAGAGAGCTCTGAGGAGCTTTAAGAAAAAAAATGACCTGCTCAAGCCAAGAGGCAAGGTCAGACAGGGGATCCAATAGCCCCTCCCTTCTCAGCAGGTTTTCTGTCATCTGACCTGCCTGCCTGCACTTCCAAGATGTACCAACACTGTCACTGCCTGGAACTACTGGAGAAGCAATCATTTTCTTACCTTTATTCACACATAAGAACTTGAACTATAAAAAAAATACCCAAACAGCATAAATAAAAAGTTTTGGATTTGTAGGCGTTTTGGAGTTTTGGATAAGGGATACTCAACCTGTAGTAGCATGGATCTTGAGTCTTCCATATACTTAACCACGAATTAATTCAAGGACAAGAAGCCTGTAAATATATATTGGAGCAAATCCTATATGTTTGTTGTGGATTTGGAAACTTTTTTCCTACTCCCCCATGCCACAAAAATAAAAAAAGTCCATCCCTGCTCAATTTAGCCCATCTCATCCTTCAGCATAAAACATATCTCCTCCTTTCTTCTCCTAAAGATAAGGTCATGTACCCTGTGATAATTCGTACAATTTGAACAATATTGGATATGCATTGTAGGCTTGTCAGCAAATATTCATTCTTTACTCAAGACCTTTTGAAAGCCTCCTTTATTACTCTCAGAGAAAGAAATATCAAGGATTCATTTTCATTTTGTAATTGTTTTTAACCTTTTATGATTGGCCCAAAATAATCTGGTTAGAAAACCATGTCTTACATAAAGAAAACATGCCACATTAAGGAAGCAAGAAAGAAGCAAATAAAAATATTTTATTTCTCAATTCTGTTCCAAATTAAAAACAGAATTTGGTTATAACAAAATATTGTTAAAACCAAAATTCTTGCTTCTTTCAGCAAATAAAAAATAAATAAAAATCCATTAAACATTGTGACAATTAAGCATTATACTATTGATGGATCACAAATGTAAAATCTTACAGGACTTGGGACTGTAATGGAACCTGTCTCAATATTTAACAAGATGCTTTTAGAAACAAAAGCAAGTTCATTGACAGCTTTTAACCACAGTCCTTACTTTCTAGCAAGTTACATACAGCAGCAAATGGCTGCACACACAATTAAGCAAAAAATCAAATTATGTAGATTTAGCAATAGAGTAGTGATTCTCAAACTGGGGGTCAGGACCCATTAGGTGGATTGCGAGCTTATTTCAGGTGGGTCACATAGCACCTAGCTCAGCTGCCATTGAAAATACAGGGTACAGAGTTTCTGGGCAGGGCAGGCTCCTGGTAGGAGAGAAGCATTGGTGCCTTGCCATGAATAGGTGAGAAAATGGGGCACTGGAAAGGGGAGAGGACTGTGTGATTGGAGAAGGATCCAAGTCTGCATTCTGATTTGACTTTCAAGCTGGGTGTGTGTGTGAATTCCAAGCTATGCAAGTTAACAGCACAAGCACTGTTTGTGTAATGGAATCTTTGGCTGACTGCGGTTTGGGTTTGAAGCCTAAGACATCTTCTGGCCAAGACATCGCTTACAGATTAATGTCATCACTTCTGGTGGGTCCTGACAGATTGGCATTCTAAAAAAAGGGTCCCACTGCACTAGAGAATCCAATACCCAGGAAGATTATTCCTCATGAAACCAGTGTGAATGAAGGCACAATAGTTATCAGTTAATTATGTAAATCAGGAAATTAAAGACTAGATACAATGCTAATAATATGAAGCTATAGTCTTGTCTTTATTTAATCAAACTGGAAATATATATATCATATATACTTGTGTATAAGTTGACCTCATGGATAAGCTGAGGACAGGTTTTAAGCCAAAAATGATCCTTGGATAAGTTGAGGGTAAAACTTAGGGGTATATGCAATTCTTAGATAATTTAGTTTGATTTTACCAGGTGCCAGATCCTGATAAATGACCTACCAGTAATTATAACCTAAGAACTGTACAGTCTACCTATTTATTGAAAAGAAGTAAAAATGTAAAATTATAAAGGTGCATTTTTATGTAACACAGAATACTAAAACAAGTCTGTAAGCCAGAAAGTGCCTTTTTGTTGGTATAACCTAAGAGATGTTTAAAGTTAGGGTTACCACATACAAACTGGGACAGAATGCCTATACCTTTAACCATTGTATAGAAGAGGGAATTTGGACAGATGCAGCTTTTGAAACCCTTCCATGATGAGCTGCACCTGTCCAAATTCCTTCTTCTCTACAATGGTTAAAGGCACTTTGTCCCAGTTTGTATCTGGTAACCTATTTACAGTGGCTCCAAATGATTTCTGAAAATCCTTCAGAGTCTGATTCTTCATCAGTAGAAGCAGCCTAAAAAAAATTGTGTGCGTGGCAGTGTTATCCTAAAAAAAAAAAAAAGGACTGTGCTTTTATTTCAAATTAATATTTCAATTAATTTTAAAGTTATACCAAGTGTAATCACTGACATAAAGGTGGTATATATGTGTTTTATGGCTGGGGCTGTCAGCAGACATAACCATAGAAATGAAACATAAAACACCCCCACTCTGAATAGCAAAAGTACTTGCAATGCAATCCTATTATATGCATAACTACTCAGAAGTTATATTGTGCTCAGTGGTACTTACTCCTAGGTAAGTGTGTATAGGATTGCAGCCATAGTCAACTTGAAATAAATTTACAGGAGCAATTTAAGATTTGCATGCTACAGTTATAGGAACAACTACAGTGCTGCCAAACCTACAGTGTTGCCAGACACAAAGAAACAACCAAATTTAAGCATTAAGATAGCAACTTGAACCAACAGAATTGAACATAGAATTGAATTGCCATGGGGGAAAACAAACAAAACACGAACCATTTGCTTACTCATGAGTAAACACAAATGTGTAGCTCAGTTTCGCTATCCAGAAGGTTCAATACATTTCTCAGCTTAGAGGAAGGGACTTCCTTCTTGTGTGTTCATGGGGCCTATATTCATCGGATTGGGACCATTCTGGTGGCATTGCATTCTTCTCTGCCTGCCCTTTACAATGGACCAAGGCACTATTCACAAGTAAACATGCAATGTGGCTTAGTTTCACTTGGGCTACATGAATTTTCCTGGGTTGCAGCTGAGCATGCTCAGAAGACTGGACAGCCAATTAGAGTTCTGTGGCTTACAAGCACAGTCAGAAGCACTTGGAACAGCTAGGGCCTCTTCTGCCCACTATGTAACTCAATGCATTTACTGTATTCCCCCTTGAATACGTCAATGTCAGGTTTTCTGAGCAATTTTAAGGCATAATTTTTTTGACTCATACATGATTATATATGTAATCACTTCTTGGTTGGCATTTCATCTCTTCCAGAAGTTATCTTTCCTTTTCATGGTTATGACAACATTACATCTTTGAACCTATGCACAGATTCTTATGCATTAGTTTTAGGTTACTAGTATTTATTTCTTTAAAATACTGTCTCCAACTATTACTGTTCTCGGGTTCTATTCCTCCTTTTACTGTTCTCGGCTCAAATTCTTTCTCTCCCATTATTCCTCTACATCTGAACAGCCTCTCATCCCATCCATCAAATCAGCTACCCCTGCCAAAATTCTCTCTTAATGCCCACCCTAGTTCACTTCTGAAAGAAGGAAACACAGGAAAAAAGCTCTTTCAGCTTTTCCTTCTTGCCTTTTACCTGATTAAAACCACCACCACCACCCCAGCTTTTTTTCTCCATGCTGGAGAACGGACTCAAGATTTCCCTCACTCCCATTGGGGAGTGAGAAGTGGATTTGAATGGACAAACAGCAGAAAGGAAAGCGATTGAACAGTCCCACCCCTGCAATTCTTCTGTTAAAATGACCATCCTGGTCTACAAATCCTGTTCAGTTAAAGAAAACACAGAGTTTTGAGACACTGACTCCTAACATCTACTTCAGCCCTCAGTTTATTACCAGGCATTTTAACCTTGCCTTTCTACTCACAAAGGCAGCTTATAAACTATTCAGAAAAAAACACAATAAGCACTTTTTTTAAAAAAAGCAGTCAGAACCAATATTTAAAACCAAATTGAACTGAGGATAAAAAATAAGTAAAGAGAACATCAAATACATGAGCATGAACTTAATTGAAATGTCTGCCTAAACAAAAAAGTGTTGGCTAGACAGTGAAAAACTGACGAAGAGAGGACCAGATGGGGCCAAAGAAGAAGGGTGTTCCACGATCTGGGGGCTGTGACTGATAAAGCTCTGTCATGTGACAGATATGCTGGGAGGGCAACACAAAGCAGGGTTGAAAAAGGGGCCAGCAGATTCATGTGGGGATAGTCACCAATACCATCATCCAAAGCAACTATAGTATTTAAAGTCCTTGAATTGGTTTATCTGTATGTTTTCAGGCCCAGCAAAGATGATACAGGATTGAAGTTATCCAAAGCACAAGGTAAGCAGAACAGCACTGAAATGATACTTTAAATTGTCAAAAACATGCAAAAGTAGTCAGCATGACAGAATCCCAAAGACTCATTCTACAAATATTTCACTTACGCACCCAAGAATATTTTGCTGATTTGCTGCTTTTAGAATACACCAAATAGCCACTCTTCCAATCCTTACCTGGCTGTTCACGTCAGCTGTGTGTTGCAGCAATACTGAGGCTAGCTCTTTGTGTCCTCTGTCACATGCCCAGTGAAGCAGAGCTCTGCCCTAAAATATCAAGCAATGAACAGTGTTAAGCTATAAATTAGATACAAAGGGTACCTTCCCAAGTAGCATTTCTGCCATAGGGAGCTCCCTCAGCGAACAGGAGCACCTTCCATGAATGAAAGAAGCATTCCACTTGCACAAGTAGAAGGACCGCTTGTCTGAGCAGAACACTCTCTGTTCAAAGAGGGAATTTCCAGATGGAGCTCCCAAAGGCCGAAGCACTAGTCAGAATGCTACCCAATGTTAATATTCACGATGTCAGTGATCCTCAAGGCATTTTATTAAGCATATTCATATCAAGATGCTGTGTCCTATAAACACACAATGGCCTTACTGAATCAATGCTCATCTAAGCTAGCATTTTATTTCCCATAATAGCCATCTAAATATCTCTGGAACTTCATAAGCATAAAGATAATGGTCATTTTGTCCCCAGCATCTGATTCAATATTGCTAGCATGCTGAATAGCCATTAAAAACTTTTTAAAAGACAGTGGGCCCTCATTATACTGAATTTTACAGGTATTCGAACCCACAGAATTCAGGCCCACCCCACCCTCTGAACTGTCGGGTCTGGAGGGTTTTCTGAAATATGCAAAGGGTGTGAGTGACTGCCCATGGCCTCTGCAGGCCTAAGAATGGCCAATTCGGTGGTTAAAAAGTCACTTCCGATTTTTACCAAACACGGGAAGTGACATTTTTATGCTCTTTTAAGGCATTCTGAGGCCCAGGGAAGCCCTCCATGTTGACTGTCAAGGTGGGCCGGGGGGGGGAAGCATCCGTGGATTTTCAAATTCCCAAATGTCGACCTCACGGATAAGGCGGGCACACCTGTATTTGACAAATTTAAGTTCTGTCAACACCCCCACCCCACCCACACCCCTGTAAAGCATCTTGAAACACAATTTGGGTTTAAGGACCTAGACACCATTTTGTAAAATACTTTTTCTGACAGTGTTTGCAGCAATTACAAAATTCACACATTAAAAATGCATTCTGTAAGATCCGTCTATTTTCTAGCCTGACCAGCACAGTAAGTTTTTGATCATGCAAAAACAGATTCTTAAAAGGAATTCAACAAACAGAACAAAAACTGGATAAATCACACCAAGAACCATCCATTATATACTAGTGACTAGGATGACTACGTAAGATTTTGAGAATGTCATACCACTCATTTGTATCTGTCTCCCATAAGACAGAAGAGAAAATACACATTTCTTGATAATACAGGTGAAGCCTTTTTATATGTGAGGCTTTCATTCCAGGAACCTTTGCGGATGCCAAAAAAAGTGTTAAATGAAATCTATTTAAAAAACAAAGTCGTCCCTTTAAAGACAAAGAAGTCCCACTGAGCATTTTTTTTAAAAAAGCTTCTCTTACCAGACAATTTGACTCTGAGATTAAGACCTCTTCACTTTCCCCTGGAGCAAGGGGAAAAAATGCAAAAAGGAAGTGATTAATTACACTTTCTGTGCTCCAGGACAGGGAGGTGGTCTCATTCAAATTGATAGCAATTTGTGAGAATGCCTGCATTGCCAGAGAAGCTTTTTGAAAGCCTCTGACTGCTAATTAAAAGAACTTGTTTAAGCTAAACAAAGGGCACTTATCTTCCCTGGAGCTGAGTCAAATCAGCGGATGGGAAAACCACAGATGAGAAGGCTCTACCTGTATTTTCAAGATGTGGAACTATCATCTGGCCTGCTCTTTTAGCAGTGACAGCTCAGCACAGCTTAGCAGCTGATGCTGGTAGAACCCAAGGAAGAGCTTCTGTGGGCTGCATCCAGCCCGTGGCCCTTATGTTTGATGACCCTGACTATTCCAGTGGTTTTCAAACTTTTTAACACTGGGACCCACTTTTTAGAATGATGAGGACACACCTTTTTAGAATGATGAGATGTGAAGGCCTGGAAAAAAATAGAAAAATTCAGAAAAAAAACAGGTTTTTCCATTTTTTTCCTGAAGCATTTTTGTTTTTTTCCAAAATAAAAAAATTGGAAAAATTGGAAAAAGAAAAAAAAGAAAAAATTAATTATGGCATATTTTATTTTAACATGATGAATAAAATATTTTAAGACAAGGTGTTCAAATATTTTCCAAATAATTTCTAAAAAATATGTATGGTATCAGATCATTCTAATTTCTGTGCACTGAGGACAAGCAAGTCCTAGGTTACAAACTGAACCCTCCAATGCAAAAACTGGGTTTCTGTCCGAGCTTCAAAATTTCTGGAAATTTTACATCTCTAACACAGCCTCTAACTCCTCTTGCTTCTCGCCTTCTTCAGACTCCTCCATCCTCTGCAGCATGTGAAAGAAACTGGTCTGTGGTTGGAAACATACTAAATAAAGAAATAAACTGACATGTGAAAGGGAAGAGAGGCTTGTTTCAATCTGGGCAAACCTTCAGTTTTTAGAAGTCCATAATAACTGTGATAATGACAGACACAACAGCGTAGCTGCAGAAGCAGAGACTGAAACTGATACTGATAATTACAGCTCAGAAAATGATTCTGATTAAATTTCATGCCCGTTCATTGAAACTTAGTCCCGCTCCCTTCTATACGCTTCCTTCCTCTTCAATTCTTTTTATGAGAATGGGTTTTTTATTTTTATTTAATACTGTGGAGAGGAAATATGAATAATTGTTACTTCTGGATTTTTAAAAATTGTTTTATGGAGGTTATTTTTGTCTGCTTCACATAAACTAGTAAACAGTTCAAGAGATTGTTGCTCCATTTGTTACAATTACAAATAAATATTATAAAAAAGTAATTCTGTTTGTAATAGTTTGGATACACTATATTTTTAATATGCTAGTTGTGATAATTTTATGCCGTCAAATTGTCCATAGTCATATTTTATGTTCCTAAAGTAACAGAATGACTTTCAATCTGGAAAAGGAAAAAAAAGTGCTAATGTGGCTTTTTTAAAAAAAATTTTCTGAAAATTTCTGTTTTTTTTCCAAAAAAAACCCAGAAAAAAACAGTTTTTTCTGAGCTTCAAAATTTTTGGAAATTTTACATCTCTAGACACACCAGAAGTGATGTCATGGCCTTATGTGCCGTCATTATAATGCCAGAGCATCTTGCTTTCCTGAGAATACAGCAATAAGTTGGGTTATTTTTCAGACATTTTCCAATAGCAAAGTGCATCAGAAAGGGAAAAAAGCCTATTTACAGCCTTGACACAAGAAAAACCACCACATAGCCCTCCCCCTTTTCAGCATCTCATCTTCCCATATTTTCAATATGGCTGCTCTAGGTGCTATACAACCCACCTGAAATTCTGCCAAACTGTCCTGACCCACAATTTTGACTATTCTATCATTACCCAATGTAAGTCTACTTAGATGCAAGACTCATTATGTTAAACGGAGCTTTCTCCCAAGGAAGTGCTGAAAGGATTGCAGCCCAAGTCACAAAGTGGCAGGGCATGAATAAGCATAAGGAATGGAAGGAGAATAAAATTTAAATAACTTCGTTTGAGGGTGTGAATGGCCAGGGAAGGGGGAGAGATGGGTGGATGCCTACTTTCTATTCTTGACTGCTCAGAAGCACACATAAGGTTGCTCCTTGCTGACGGGTAAATAATCAGCCCTGTCCTTGTAGTTTGTGAAAGTATTTGCAAGGCATCATGCAGTAGTCAAGGACTCAAGAAATTTGGGTATCTATTAATTGTACACATTTACAATCCACTAGATGATGATTTGATGAATCATGGCGACAAGCTAAAGGAGTGCCAAGCCCATATGCAATCACTCCTACTCCACACAAAGAAATCCTGGATTGGTAAATTACACTACTGCATGCTTCCTGAACCCAGAAAATGCAGTTTAACTGCCATTTACAAGGCAAGATTAAAGATATGAAATGTGAGCTTGGTTTCTGACCCCACAGTTAAACCACAGCTCCAGGATGGGACAACATGTAGGGCTATGGTTAGCAAATAAGGATGCCTTTTGCAAGAAGGTACATCTACTTCACAATGATTAAGTAGAAGGTGATGAAAGGGAGCGAATGAAGAGTTGTGCCACAAAAATTTCTTCAGAAAAAAAGGAAGCTTTGAGGAGTCATAGGAAATGTCTCCAGCTCAAAGCACCCTTTGAAAGGAAAAAAAAAAATACTTTGGATATAGTCACAGGATCTTGATTTGGCAATAGCAGAGAAAACAATGTATAGGTCTTATGTTTGCAAAAAAGGGGGGCCTTAACTGAATCTCTACATTTGGTGGACTGTTTTAGTTAAGAATTAAAGCATAGTTTCTTTGTTAGTATTACTACAATACTAACATTAGACCTTGCATTAGAGTTTAGTATTGGTTATATTGTGAGAAAAGCTTATAAATTCTCCTATGCTTCCTTGTTCTTATTAACGTGCACATTAGTTTCCAGCAGTAAAATTAAAAGCTATGAACAGTATTCATAAATTCATTCAATATACTGTAGCTTCAAATAAAAAATGCCAGATATATTTTGTACAAGTCTTCCTTAGTGCCATCGCTAATAATAGTTCAACATTTGTTACTGGTAAGATAGGATTAAAACAACACCATTTTCAAGCATTTTCTAGCTGTCATTGTAACTGAAAATTTAATACAGCAGGTGCATGTTTAGAAACACTTGCACTTTCAATGTATGTACATGGTATTTAATTAAAAACTACCTGCTTACAAATTTCCTCCACTTGCGGAAATTTAAATTTCTTTAAATTTCAGAAAGTAGCAAAACAAACTGTCATTCATGAATTTTCCTACAATGTGCATTTTATTCTGAACAATTCAACTCCATGTGCAGTGCTTTATAAAAATGATCAGTTGGTTAGCTGTCAGTTTCATCCAAAATCTTCAGACTGAACAAAGCAGTGAGTTTATATACACAGCAACATTTTTTTATCTGAAGTTGGGGAGGACAAGGAAATGCCTTTATGCAAACCAATTCACCTTTCACTATGAAGTTATTCAGAAAGGCAGCAGGTGTAGATTATTATTTTGAGTAGGAAAAACTATCTCAGATATCATGCATTAAGCTTTCCAATTCACTTTTTGACCCAACAAGTAATTAATATTGTAATACATTGTTTTAATGGTACACTAATTAACCTTGAATCAGAATGGGTTTTGGCAATGACTTTATGGAAACATAGATGACATCCACATTAATGCTCTGTTAATTATGAATTCTTACTACATTCAACTATGCAGAACAGAAAACAAAGATTTCAGAAAATTGAAATACATCCGGTAAACATAAAGGATTTTAAATTAATTACCGCTCTCTCTCTTATATATATATTTGCACACGCGCACGCACACAGAGAGAGAGAGAGAGAGAGAGAGAGTCAAGCTAGACATCAAGAGCAGCCAAGACCACAACCAGGGACCTCCTGATCTGTCAAGCCTGAAATGGTTGTATTAATTTCTCATGTTCTATCAGTTCTACCAACCCACACTGTCCATTGGTTCCTCCTGATGTAGTTTTTGGTTTTACTTGTACTACAGCCAATTTCTCGCCTTGTCTGTATGGCTCTGTGGCAGACCACAGTTTATTGTGGCCCCAAGGCCTTGGGGTTCAAACTGAGCTTCCATGGAGGCGCCCAGCAGTGATATCACCAACATGCACCTTAGTGGCATAGATGGCTGACAGAACATTGCCTGCTGATTAACTCCCTGCCCTAACAGGATGGAGCCAATATCAGCGCATAAAAGGGATGGCGTGGCAGGTAGAAGGAGGCAGAAGCATAGAAGAACACTGAAAAAGTGCAAAATTAGGGCATTTGTCTCCAGTCACCCAATGGTTAAATTAGACATCTCACATTTCCTAACACAATGACACTGTTTCAGGAACGATCTTGGGTGGGTCAGTGCCCAGAAGCACACCTGCAGGAGTGTGCCCCCTACCTGCAGGTGCCTCCCCCTATGACCTTGAACAGCTTCCAAGACCAGCCTGGTCTTCCAAGGGGGGATGGGTGGCGCTTGGCAGCTGCATCAATCCAGAAACCACACACTTGGCTTGCATCTCGCCGCCCACTGGGGCATCCTCTTGCCGCTGCCACTCAGGGAGCCTGTGATCGGACAAGGGGTTGGCCACGCAGCCACCCCTTCTGTCTCCTGTTGCCGCCTATGATCGCACCAGTGCTAGCTGGGCAGCCCAGTGCAGAGGCCGGACAAAGGGTGAGCACTGGTGGCAGAGCAAAGGCGAGGCTGCCTGCCTGCCTCTCCTGTCACCACCACCTGGGAGCCAGGTGGCCTGGTGGGGCAGACGAGGGCACCCAGGGTGCCCAGCGGGGCGGCTGGCAGCTATTTTTCCCAGCCCCCAACCTGTGGCTTGGGACATTTGTCCCCCTTCCCTCCCCCGCCAAGAACACCTCTGAACTATTTATTGAAACCAACCTCTCTTATGGTATGCTTTGTGCTAAATCTGACACTTAAGTGTAAACTGTTCCTTGGTGACAATCACAGCAGCCTAGGAAGACAGCCATTTGTTGCCTTCATGCTAATATAATGCTTACAAATTGCACTATGGAAAAAATACAGTCACTTCTTCCATATCCATGCTGCAAATTATACTGATTAAATATAAACAATTTATGCAAATCAGCTGCAATACTTCAGTGCTGAAGACCAACCTGGAAGTGTTTCACGAGCTGAACAGTCTCTCCATTCATGGTCTCAAATTTAATCTAGTGCAGTGGTTCCCAAACTCCTCTGAGGGAGTTGGGAGCCATGTAAGTAGCTATGGGGGGCTGGCAAAAGGCAGCAGTGTGATCTCCAGGATCCTGCTGCTGTCTTGGCCCAAGAAGCTTGATTTTTACTTACCCCTGGCAGCGGTGGCATCCGCTGTAAAAATCAAGTAAAAATCAAGCCCCCCTGCAGGGCTCCCCAAGCTGCAGAACGCGTTTACAACATGAACACGACCCACTTCCTGTTTGCAATAACGAAATCAGAAGTGATCATGATAGCGTTGTAAACGCGTTCTGAGTCCTGGGGAGCCCTGCAAGGATGCCAACCTCCCTGGATGCCACCTCTACCAGGGGAGGTAATTATCAAGCCCTTCTGGCCAAGGCAGCAGCGTGATCCTGGAGATCCAACTTCTGCCTTTTCCCTCTCTCTGCCCCTTAAAAGGACCTAGACCAATGCCTCCCAGAGCAGTGGGTCACAACCCACCACTTTGGGAACCACTGGTCTAGTATTTAACATTGTACAATAATGTTGTGAATTTTAAGACTATCATACCTCATTTTATTTCCAACCCATAAATCAAAACTGTTAGGTTCCTCTTGCAAATGCATCTTGTTCAAAGGAACTTTATTACTGTATACACCCGTGTATAAGTTGAGAAACTTAGATCTTAAAATTGGTTCTAAAAACCTGTGTCAACATATACATGAATATATATAGTAAATCAGGTAACGAACTTGCTCTGTTTAATGAAAAAAAGGGAGGAGAGAGAATGAACCATTATAAAAGTACCCCCACCTTTGTTCTCTGAGCTGCATAGTGTGTTTGCAGCAACAAAAACCTGCTGAGATTGAGGGGGGAGGGAACAAATAAGCCTGTAAACTGCAACCAAATCTGATGCTGCTTAGGCTTAAAGGCCTCTTCCCTCTCTTCAACCTAACCAGGCTTAGGTTTCCTGTAACCAAAAAAGATGCTTCTTCAAACTACATTATTATTATTATTATTATTATTATTATTATTAATAATAATAATAATAATAATAATAATAATAATAATAATTAAATTTATACCCTGCCTTTCTGCCTGAAGGCACCCAAGGCGGCATTACAAAGTTAAAAACGCAATAAAATAATTACATGATTAAAAGACAATAATTAAAAACAATATTAAAAAGATAAAATGTAAAACAACCAATCCCATGGATCATAAAATACAAAAGTATATATATTTTAAAAAAGTATAAAAAAGTGATTATCATCATTAGGTTGAAGGGGGGGGGAGAAACCTGTATGCAGCATCACGTTTGGTTGTGGCTACATCAATTTCAGTAAATTGAAGGGAGGGAATAAAGTTATAAACTTTCATGGAATGGAAATTCCAGTGGCATAGCCTGATCAATCCAGAAGAGGAAATACTCTCCTCACAAACTTATCCATGGGTCTCTATGAACAAAGGTGGGGGTACTTTTATAATGGTTCATTCTCTCTCCTCCCTTTTTTTCATTAAACAGAGCAAGTTCGTTACCTGATTTACTATATATATTCATGTATCCATGGGTTTTCTATAAATGTCTGGATTTTGGCTCCAAATTTGACTTACCTAGGACTTATGTGTTTACCCATCCAATCTCGTGTAGAAAATATTCAGATGATTAATATAAGTTTGCAGTAATATCTCTAACCAGGTCTGTGTCTATCCTTCACTGAGAACATTAAAATGCTAAGCCCAGGCAATCCAAATTCTGCACTGAATTTATAAATTATGCAAAAAACATTTGCAAAATTTTATTTTATTTTGCATAATCATGCTTTCCATAGGAGGAACAAGATCAAATTCAGGCCACTGAATCAATGTCCTCAAACACCAGAATGTTGCTCAGCAAACCTCCAAACAGCTAGAAACTTGCTTTTAAAACATAGGATAAACTAAGATGTCCAGGGAGCTCAATTCTACTTTCAAAACCAACTTGATCTCTTTGCTTGATCTCTTTCCATGAAGCTGAAGCATATATGTAGATCCAAAAAATATATTCAGAATGTCCATTACTATCTTGTTCCTTTGCCTGTGGAAAACACGTTTTAGCTGTTAAAGAATGAGGGTGCTTTTTATGCTCTCAAAGATTTGGAGTAAAATGCATAAATCTAATTCCAGTACACTGACCCTGCCTATTAAATCTTCCATGCCTCACTTTGGTTAGCTGCTGCCAGCTTGGCCAGTTTCTAAAGTGAACAGCACATAAATTTTGCCGTTCTACACGTCACAGGACTAGTTGCAAATAGGGAAGCTGAATAAAGGACTGTCCCCTCAAACATATACGTGCACAAAGACTAAATACGTAGGAATTGATATTAATTCAGGCAGAAAGAGAAGTCAGAGCTAAAATAAATGAATGTATCTTTCAGTAAGAAAAGAATATTTGCTGCTGCTATTTTGAATTCAATTACCATGATGTATCCAAAGCAGGATTTTTCTGGTGGATACAACTTGTGTTGTCGGCACAAGTTACAGGGGGTGGTCTCTAAAGCTTTCCTTGACTTGCAGCAGACACATGGTGAAAACCCCAAAATGAAACACTTTTGTTTTCCTTCCCAATCCAAACAGTGAACTTCTTTGGGAGGGAAAATGGAAATACCGTTCATATTCTCTTTCAGTAAGGCAGATGAAATGCTTTTAAAACATTTTATTGTTACAGCCAATCCACAGTGCTACAAATCGTAGAGCCAAGATTCAAAGGCAGTAATGTTGATGATGGATATTATGCTCCTGCCTCTGACTGGATTACTTAACAAGATTAAGAGTTGAGTCACAGGAGTACTTTCAAATGTTGCAGAGTACAGAACACCTTCAGATATTTAGTCCAGGTTTGAAGTCCAGGAGTCTGAAAAACATATTGTATCTGACACATGGAGGCCATGTGGTACCAAAGGCCCCTGCAGTGGCAGTCCAGAGGGGGTGCAAAGGGGGCAATTGCCCCAAGCGCTGGGCTTGGGGGGCAAAGACGTTATGCCCATTCCCACACACACACGCACTGGGGCACCGTCAGGAGTACCATGAAGCTCAGTGGGCAGTGACTACTGACTCTTCCAAGCTGGGCGGGGGGAACACAGCTAAGCCGCTGAATTCCAGGCTGCGCTCTCACCCACTCCCCTGATCAAACATCAGAGGAGCTGAGCAAAGAGCACCCGCTGCCTAGAATGCAGTGAAGCCACTGGGCTTCATGGCATTCCAGGCTGCACTCCCCCCCCCACTCCTCTGATGGGAGGAAACTTGGCAAAAGTTTCCTCCAAACATCAGAGGAGCAGGGCGGGGGGGGGCGCCCACTGCCTGGAATGCAGTGAAGCCTAGTGGCTCCTCCAATGGTCGGAGCAAACTCGTGCCAAGTTTCTTCTGATCATCAGAGGAGCTGGGGAGTGAGGAAGAGCACAGGCTGGAACATTTCTGGAGATAATTGCAGTGATGTGAAGATGGCACCGCAATTCCTTCTGGGTTGGAGGGTGGCCGATTGGGGGGTTGCCCCTAGGCGGGCAAGCCCCCGGGACAGTTTCTGGCCCTGTGCCACCAACTTCTGTTGCTTCTCACTTGTCCTGATTGCTCAATCTTCTGCATCAAGTGGAAGACACAAATGAGCATTCTGAAAATTCAGCTAGTTCAACAGAACATTGCAAATTCAGTGTTATCAACTGAATAACCAAATATACTGCTACTCAATTACATTATAAGGATGTTTATTTTTTATAGTCTACAAGCCATAGTTTGTGAGGGGCTGATAAGCCACAATATCAAATCACAGTTTGAAGTTGCCTTGCTAATCACAGTTTGCATGAAAGTGGTTTGCCATTTCATCTGCATTCAGAAATCACAGGTTGTGCTGTCACTCCATCCTAGCAATTTGCTACAGAGATAGGTGAATAGACCGACTGTAAAATGACATTTTCCCACTGCTTGGGAGGCAGAGCACTTCCTCCTCCCTTAGTCAACCCAGCAACAACCTCTGCAAAATGAGACCAGACAGCCTCATTCCTAAGCCAGGTAAAAAGCACTGAATGCAGACGATCTTTGTACTTTCTTTACTCATGAAACAAAGTTAACACCATAGTGATGTTCAAAACACTGTAAGGAGAAACCTCCATCCCTTCCCTTCCCAACAGCAGCTGTCCCTTTGGTAGCCCCACAGCACTGCTGGGTGGAAAAGGTGTCATGGGTGCTGCCAATGCCACATCCTTGTTCTCTCTGTCCCCTTAGCTGCAGCTAAGTGGGTGGGGGGGGAGTAGGACACCCCTGTTCCTTATCTCCCCTTTCTTGCAATTTCTTTCCTCATCCTTGAATAGGGCTTTTTGAAAAAGTAACAGAAGGAGCATTAGTTTTCAAAAAGTATCATGTGAAAACAAGGAAAGAGATGGTGAGGAAGGAGAGATAAAGAATAAGGTTTTCTCAATGCACGCACGCACACACGCGTGCGCACACACACAAAAGAGCACATATGGGTAGAAAGAGCAAGGATGAGACAGTGACAGCAGCAGCCCCAGCACCTCCCTGTTTTCCCTCTAGCATCACTGGAAGGAGAGGGGGAGCTGCCATTCTTTCATTCCTCTTTTTGCTTGCTCTTAGCAAGCAGGAAGAGGATCAAAACTGTACAGAGAGGCTCCATAGCTGGCAGGTTGGAAGAGGGCAGCTCAGTTCACCACCTACCCAAAGGTGCCGCCACTAGCAATATAGACAGATTGATTAATCAGTGGGCTAGATATGCCCTCTAGACCCATCTTTCAGGCAAGGTCCGCTGCACTGAAAACCAGAAATATACTGAGAAAAAATTCTGTATGAGTACATTTTCCACTACCTTATTTTCGTGTTTTCCATTTCTAAAAATGCACTTTCATAAAATTAAACTACCATACTGAATGTATATAGTACCAATCAAACTGGGAAGTTTCAAAGTTGCAATTAACGTTTTTTCAAGTACCTGACCCAAGAAAACATGCATTCATATTCATAACAGAAATGCACCGTTCTTTGTGCTAAAATTACTACGCTAATTTTTAGCACAACTTTTTCTTAACATTTAACACAACATACGTGAAGTGTGTTTATTAAATTGTTTATTAAATTGTTGCCTTAAATATTTAGAAACATTCAAATACAACTGATCTTTTTTCTAAATCTTTTGTCTAAATCTTTTGTCTAAATATACCATTTATTTAAATCACATTAGGTTTCTTTATTATATTTCTTTTTCTTAACCAAAACTTAGTTCAGCTACTTGTTAACTGTTGGGGAAAAAAAAACATCTAAAATATTTATAAAGCACATAAATTTGCATAGTAGGCTTTTTTAGCTTTGCTTACTAAACGTATCAAATAAATCAGGAGGGTTTTAACCTACCTGTGAACTCCCCTTCTCGGTGCCACACAGCAGGGCCAGTCCTTCCTTCTGGGCAGCTCCTCCTCCTTAGGCAGGCAGGCCAGTTCAAAGTCTTCCTGAGGGGAGGGGCGCCCGGAAGTATCCCAGACCTTAGCAAAGCCTTGCACATCCCTCCCTGGAGTGCTGTACCGTCAGATAACCTTCTGTCTCATCAGGAATCAACACTGCCACCTCCAAATATCACCCCAAACCACGCTCAAGCACAGGTAACCTGTGGAAGGCTAAAACATGCACATACCCCTACCCTAGGGCAGGTAACTGAACCAACAATAACATCTTGAAGAAAAGAAACACGAACCATCGGAAAGTAAGCTTCTGGTATCTTATTACATTTTGTTTTAATGCGAGCTATCAGGTTCTGCGGGTGGGCGGCTTGGCCCTGCTGTGGAGCACCGAGAAAGAGAGTTCACAGGTAGGTTAAAACCCTTCCGTTCTCCGGTGCCTCACAACAGGGCCAGTCCTTCCTTCTGGGATATGCCCAAGCCGTGACCCTAAGGATGGGAAGAACCTGAGTTGCTGGCAACCACACTCTGAAGAACCCGCCTACTGGACCCTGGCACCAGAGATTGTCCCGGACTGGCAGACGAAATGGCGGACTCATTGACAGCTCTCTGAGACCTGGAAACCACGGACAACAGGGTGGGGGCCTGTGAGGGGCCACTAGCAACACCTCTGCCCTTTCCAAACGCACCTTTAGAAGCACCCTCTGAAGCAGTTTGATTGGGGGAAACGCGTAAAGGAGACCCCTTGGCCAGCCTATGTTGAGAGCGTCTAACCTCTCTGCATCTCTGCAACAACCCTTGGTGAAGAACCTGGGCAGCTGATAGTTGAGCTGGCTGGCAAAGAGGTCCAATGTCATCATTCCAAACCTCTGTACAAGGAGGTTGAATACTTCCCAGTGCAGTTGCCATTCTGATTGGTCCAGCTGCTGTCTGCAATCCGCTGCTACATTGTCCACTCCCAGGACATGCTCTGCTCGTATCGAAGCCAGGTTGGTCTCTGCCCACCAGAAGAGCTGACTGGAGAGGCCCTGCAGAAATTGCGATGGCGTCCCTCCCTGGCGATTGACGTTGGCCCTCGCACTCATATTGTCCGTGTAAACCAAAACTTGTCCTGCTAGAGAACTCGAGGAAGCACGCAGAGCCAGGTAGGTTGTTCTCAACTCCAGCCAGCTGATGCTCCCCTGTGCTTCGGTCAGGGACCACCGTCCCTGGACAATCTGACCCTGAAGATGAGCCCCCCATCCGAAAAGGCTGGCATCTGTGAACATAATCAATTGACTGTGAACCTGGATCGGAGACCCCTTGCTAAGCGTCCTCGTCTGGCACCACCAACAGAGATCTCGCAGGGATGTGAAGTTCAGCTTCACCATCTTGTGACAGTTGGCAATAATGACGTCCTGATAGGGCAGCAAAAGATGTTGTAGGGATCTGGCTCAATATCTTGCCCAGGGGACAATCTCGTGACATGACGAAAACACGCACAGAAGCCATGCCAGAGTCAGCATGTCCTGGGTCCTGTTCTGAAGAACTGAAAGAGCCAGAGCTCGTATCTTCACCTTGCACTCCTCCGACAGGAAAACCCGGAAAGAGACAGTGTCTGTCAGGGCCCCTTGATGGGTAAGTGACTGTGTGGGAACAAGATGACTCTTTTCCCTGTTTACAAGAAACCTATGCTGGTCCAGGGATTGGAGAGTCTGGCTGAGATGAAGACAACTCTCTGCAGCTGTCCTGGATCGAATCAAGACGTCGTCCAAATAAGGGTAAACCGCCAGCCCTTTGGTTCTGAGGTCTGCTATGATGGCAATCAGGATCTTGGTAAATAACCTCGGGGCAGATGAAAGCCCAAATGGCAAGGCCTTGAATTGGAAATGCTGGTCCTGGTAGCAGAACCTCAGGAACCTTCTGTGGACTGGACAAATGGGAACATGCAAATACGCATCCTGTAAATCCAGCGACGCTAGGAAATCCCACCTTCTGATGGCCAACAGAATCGATTTCAAGGTTTCCATCTTAAATTTCTGCTTTTGTATCCATCTGTTCAGCCATTTCAGGTCAAGAATGGCCCTGGTGTCTCCGGACTTCTTGGGCACCATAAACAGATGTGAACACACTCCCGAGCCGATCTGATCCAGTGGGACACTTTCTATAGCCCCAAGCTGCACCAGATGGTGGATGGCAGCCAGTGTCTTGGAATGCTTTACATTGCAACGGGGGCTGTGCACTCTGATGAACCTGTCCAGAGGAACAGCACGGAATTCGAGAGTGTAGCCAAACCTGACAGTGTCTCTGACCCACTGGTTCACTGTAGTCAGATCCCAATGGTCTGCGAAAAATTGCAGGCGGCCTTCCACTGGAATCTGAGTCAGACTTGAGGTGTCATTGAGGCTTAGGCCCCTTGGATCCAGTCTGAGAGTTTTGCTGGGAGCGATGCTTAAAGGCAGGCTTGCAAACCTGTCAAGCCCTGCTGGAGTTGGGTTGACTAGTAGAGTCAGATCCAGAAGAGTGCTGGCGAAAGGGATGAAACAAACGGTGACTCGGTCTAGAAGATTGCTTGGTTGGACGTTGCCGTGTAGGGAAAACCTTTTTCTTGTTCTTAGACTCCATAAGCATGGGTTCAAAAAGCTTCCCTCCCTTGAAGGGAACTCCTACCACTTTATTGTGAGAAGCATGATCAACATCCCAATTTCTAAGCCACGCACTTCATCGAACGGCCACATCAGCTGCCATGGCCCTGGCAGAATATTGCAAGGCATCAGCAGTAGTATCAGAAGCAAAGGATGCCACGGCTAACAAATGCTCGAGGTCCTTTTTAGCTTCGGGGGGAACATCGTATGTGCAAATCACATCCCTTATCAGAGCCAAGAGGCTCTAGCAAAAAGAGATCCTTCTGCAGATGCCCTCAAAGCCACAGCCAAGGCCTCAAATGCCTTTCTGGCTGCCAGTTCGATTTTCTTATCTACATGGTCCTTAGGCAAGGAATCAGTATCTGTAGGGAGCACTGAGGAAGAACCAAGAGCTGCCACAGGAGCATCTACCAAAGGAGGTCTGAGACCAGAGGCGTCATCCAGGCGGAATGGCCTGGTACGCCGTTCCGCTAGTTCTGCGGAGGGCCCGGGCGGCGCCGCCTCTCCGGAGGACAGACAAGCTGCTGCTGGGTCCGCCCTCCCTCCCTTATGTCCCGAATCACTCTAAAATGGAGCGATTCGGGTGCTGTGAGGCTTGGGAAGGCGTGGCAGCCCTCCACCATAGGGGCGGAGGGCTGTCAATCATCCGGGCATTCCGGTTCCTGGCACGCCCGGATGACATTACTGTCTGAGATGCTGCATGTCCTCCCCTTCTAGGGTATAGAATCTGACAGCCGGTTTACTCTTTTCTTTATTTCTGGATGGATTGTCCCACTCCTTGTCAATCAACAAGTGAAAAGGTTGGGGCAAAGGGAAACCTTTAAGGGTATCTTCCTCTGAGGGAAAAACGTTAGCCACTCCCCACCTTCTATCCGAGGCATGGGATGCATCAGAAACCCTTTCCTTTTTTAAACCCAGAATTTCAACCACTCTTTCAAACAACGTTGGAAACAAATCAGGGGAGAAAAGCCGGCCACCCTTAGTACCCAATACCTGTTCTTCCTCAGACATGCCCCCTTCCTCAGGTGAGGAAAGAGAATCCATCTCCTCCAGATCCAAATCAGTCACAAAGGATCAGTGAGATTCAGCCCCAACACTATCCCTTCTAGGTCTCTTAGCAACAGGGACATCTCCCAACACAGGTCGTGAAGCATTTGCAGAAGGAGCAGACGGAGGTGGGGCAATTTGAGAGACAGCAGGGGTAGATGTTAATGCCCCAGTGATTTTTGATAGTTGAGCCTACAGTATACCCTGGATCTTGGCCTCAATGACATCCCAAGTAAGGGCAGTAGGTGAAACCAACGCAAGATCTGGGTCAACTCTGTCAGAAGTCTCCATAGTGACAGAAAAGATAACGACTCAGTGGCAGGGACATGCAGCCTAGCCCACTCCTGAGCCCACATTGGGGAAGGGAATACGCAGCTTGCCTCAGGCGCACAAATGAAGGTCCCCTGCAAAGCTGCTCCCAGTTTGCTGCAGAGAAAATGGCTGGAGCAGCAGTCGCTTTGGAGACAAAGAGCGTGCACTTGCGGTCAGGAACGGACTTCAGCACGCAGGAAGTAACAGGCGCGTTTGCGCGCCAAAACAAGATGGCGCCCGATCACCGCTAGAGTTGAAGGAGACAGCAATCAGGGCGAGGAGGCCAGGAGCGCCCCAGAATCCCCAGCAATGCTTCATTCGGTGTGGAGAAGGAGCATTCCGCGCTGCAGATCACTCAATTTCACTTTTGCTTTTGACTAAGCTAAAAATAGTGCTTTAACACGCTATTCTGACAGTTCGTTTCAAGCAGCAAAGGAAGACCTGACCAGTGCCTACAAGGCAAAGACCAATCTGGGATACTTCTGGGCGCCCCTCCCCTCAGGAAGACTTTGAACTGGCCTGCCTGCCTGAGGAGGAGGAGCTGCCCAGAAGGAAGGACTGGCCGTGCTGTGAGGGACCGGAGAAATTAGCATAGTAGGTTTTTTTTCAGCTTTGCTTACTAAATGTATCAAATAAATACACTAATTCCGATCCCAAGTGATGTAGGGCATCAGAAAAGGTTCCACAAAATTTCCTGGAAATTTGTTCAACTCAAGTATTTGTCAGAACACACACATTAGTGTTGGACTCTTAGAGGAGAAAACAATTATCTGACCTATCACAGCATTGCAGACCAACATCTCTGGCAGACAGGCAGGGCCAAGTTCTCAACAAATTTGAGACTGGCACTGTCACAGGTCCCTGGGTCAATGAACATGCTTAGGTGGGCCTGAAAAATCAGCACTGCAATGAAGTAATTCATCTAAAACAGGGTACCTAAAGAAATAACCAAGAAGGGATTGGACTGTATCCTGTCCCAGGGCGCAGTGAAGGTTACTCTCCTTAAAACAATCAAGAGCATAACCATTGTAAGAGGTTCCATGTAGATGAAAAACCATGCCAGATTATTACACATGGGCAACCATGCTCCTGGACAGGAGAGATTCACACAGGAGCAGCAGGACCATAGTAATGGAAAACATCAAGCAGCCTAGCTCCTCCATCACCAAGGATATCATATATTCCCATACACCTCAAGCCACACCTCAATCCCACTGAGAACATCAAGCCCAGCAATGGTTCTATGGACTAAATTCATCATATTGTTCAGAAAAAAAAATTCAAAGTAAAACACTGACCCACACCATGCGTAGGGCTAGCAATCATCACGTTGATGATTATGAGTCCTTCAGTTTACTGCTCCCAGGCAGAGCAAATCCACAAAGCCCCTAAGAAGGCAACCACTGGCACAGGACACTATGCTTCCCTTGCTACCACTTGCCAGAAACTATCCAAGACAGAACCTCCCCACCATGCACTCTAACAGTGTGGAGCACACACAAACGTATGCCTTGTAGGCATCTGGGATACCACTCTCAGGGCTGGCTTTTACTTCCAGGTTGAAAATGATGAGGGGATAATCCAACTGAATTTGAAGATCACTGCTGATAATTGAACACAAAGAAGAGGAGGTCAATGGCCTGAGGGACTTTAAAAGAAAATCCACTGTACTGGTATTTCTCAGCAACTGCAAAAAGAGGAGGGACTAGACACATGAGGAACATTCTTGTTCACCATCTCACTTCTGCTGTGACCAATGTAGTCAAATGAAGAATGTAAGAATGTAATTGACATGTCAACAATTAGCTCTGAGTCAGGCACTGCTGACTTAGATTAATCATGAGATTCCATACAGTGATTCTCAGGGAAGATGGGAGACAGGAAAGACAAATAGACAGAATTGTTTCTCTGAAGGACAGCAGGAGAAAGTAGAGTGTTTCCAGTACTGCTAATTCAGCAGTGGGAACACAGGGGTGCTATTCCTGCACTTGAGGCACGCAATTGTGCATCAGATCTACCCCCCTAAGTGCAGGAGGTATGGAGTCTGGAAAAGCTTTCAACGCTGGCTCTCTGCATGCAGAGAAATCCACTATGTGGGACTGAACTGATTACGAAGAAATAATGGCTTAGGGCAGTAGTTCCCAAGCTCTCTCTTTTCATAGTGTCCCTAAGCCAACTGTAATTTTTTCACTGGAGCAACTCACTGTGTTTCCCTTTAAATATCCCACTGCACCTTTATACTATCAAATGGCGCCCCTTTGAATATACTGCAGTCCCCTGGAGCACCACAGCACACAGTTTGGGATATGTGTGCTTAGGGAAGAATTCTGGTTTGGACCAACCATTGTTTCATGTTTCATCTAAACTGGACTGTTGTCTTCCCATGGGGGCTTCAATACAGCCATCACCTGGAGAGTGGAAATTTACTGATCCAAAGCACAAAACCACTCTGAGACAAACCAAAAAGAGTGGGGACAGAACTGGCTTAAGAGATGATAAAACTGGAAGGTTATGGATAAACCTGATTTTCTCTCTTGAATCAGTATAGGGCAGATGGAGAATCAATGACTAAAGACTCTCTTTTCAGAAGTCAGTACAGTGGGCACTTCCTTATCCACAGGTTTGGAATCTTCAGCTTTGAATGAACACAGGTGCCAACCCATGCTGTAGGGTCTCACAGTGTCTTCTGGTCATGTCTGGGAGTTGTTCTGAGGCATGAGGAGGTTGCCTGCTACCTGCCCACTCCTCAGAAGGCCAGCCAGAGCCTACTGAAAGGCACTTCTTGTTTTTTTGGGCCAGGCCTCTCTACAGATTTGATTATCCATAGAAATCAGTATCTGCAGGGATTCTGGGAACAGATCCTCCATGGATACCAAAGACCCACTGGAAGGTAGTATGACCCTAGCCGTAGCCCAGGAGAGGTATGCATTGCTACTTAAGTGTATGATTATGTCAGAAAGGTAAAGTTGTTCACATGCTATTCCTCAATTTGCAACTTATACAAGTTTATCCTATAAACTACCTGTGACTTCTAACAGCACTGATAGAGCCTATGTTGTTGCAGAAGCTCTTCAGAAGCACACATATTTTTCAGTTCACTTCATCTACAGTGAAGGTTTCTAGTCTTGAATTTTAAACTCCCTCCTCTGCTTTCAACAAATTAATTCCTATGAATTCCTGATTAATAATAAAAGGCCCTGCCATCAGCATTCAGAACCCCAGCCGAGAATGTCATGGCTCAAAGGGCAGAAATCTGCTTGGAGCTACAAGAGAACCCAACTGAATTGGTGCCGTCTCAGTCTATGAATGTGTAAGCACTTCATCTGTTCCCTATAACACAATGTGCTGAGAAGCTACATGTGTTAAAGACCAAGAGTAGGACAAGCAGGTAGTGTCTGACCACACATACACCCCCACCAATTCTGATATCTGCTTCTTCAACGTGTTTTTTAAAAACACATTTTTAAAACGAGACTACGCAAGTTACATTTAGAATGCTTTCTCACAGTGCTAGTATTGATTTAGTAGGGCAATACTAAACCCCCTTCTTTTGGCCACTGCACAGTAAGAATGAACATGCAGGCATGCAGCCTGGTTCCATTTTCAGTGAACAATTTTTTTTCTCCTTGCTTAGCTGAGCTTCAGTGCACAGAAAACGGAGGGAAAACACTATTGGGGATAGCTGGTGCAGTGATGCTTTTGCTTCTCAAAACCCTGTCACTGTGAAGGCATGGCAAGAAGGAAGCTCTCTGAAATCACATTAGAAAGAACCCAAAACTGCTGAACTTCAACTTATCAGGAAGGTAAAAGCAGGACCACATACAAGATGGCAGCACATGACTTAATATAGTGCTCTCTAGCAAAAAGCAAGTTTTCAGGGAGCAGAGATGATATTTAGTTTATAAGAACTCCCTTCAATAAGAAATAAGCCTACTTTCAAACAAATACCTGACACACTCCGGTGTAATTGAATGAGCTACTATTCAATCATTTCTAAAGCCATTTTTCAAACTGCTCCACTGGGCAACGTAAATGCAACTGAACCACCTGTGTACTCTTCACAAGACAAACCATTTGCGTAAAGTACATCCCAGATGGCAAAGCTGCTTTAAAACACACCAGCAAGACCATGTTGATTTACTTATACTTATACCCTGTCGCTCCTAAAGAAGAATAAGATGGCTTACAAAAAGAAAAACCTATTATTTTTTAAAATACTTTTATGTACTTAACAGACAAAGAAAATCCAGCACACATACGAAATTACAAGGTAGAAAAACCTATTATTATACAGGTAGAAAAACCTGTTGTTGTTGCTGTTGCTGTTGCTGTTGCTGTTGCTATTATTATTATTATTATTATTATTATTATTATTTCTATCTATTTCTATTTCAAGGCGGCTCACAACATTAAAATTACGAACAATAAAACAATACAAGTACAAGATAAACAAAGAAAAAAAGGTTAAAATAATAGCGTAAAACAATTTAAAAATGAACAAGCCCCAATGAATCCCATAATACAAGATTAAAAATGCCAGTCCAGCATGTCAACAGCCAAATGTCTCCTTAAATAAAAAAAATCTTAAGACCCCACCGAAAGATTGCCAGAGATGGAGCTGTTCTTAATTCTAAGGGGAGGGTACTAGCCAATCATGGAGCCACCATTGAGGCGGCCCTATTTCTAGACACCATCCCCCCTCACCTCACTGGATGGTGGCACAGTCAGAAGGGTCTTCTCAGATGACCTAAGAGTACGGGTAGGATTATATGGAAGAAGGTAGTCTCTCAAATAGCCTAGACCCAAGCCATAAAGGGCTTTAAAAGTCACGACTAGCACTTTGAATTGGGCCCAGAAATGAACTGGCAGCCAGCGTAGCCACTGAAGGAATGGTCTGACGGAGTGGAACCAATGAGCCTCAGCAACCACAAGGGCAGCCACATTTTGCACTAGTTGCAGTTTCTGGACAGAGGCAGCCCCACGTAGAGCACATTGCAGTAATCTAATCTGGATGACACTAGGGCATGGGTCACTGTGGCCAGGTCTGAGCAGTGTCCCAAGAATCTGCAGTATGGTTGCTGCTTCCATTGTACCCCTCTCTTGTGGAGGAAACCCCCCCTCCATAATCTTCATCTGCCCTATTCCACTGGACCTTGGAGACATCATAGGAGGAAACCCTGCCCGAGGCTGTGAGGTTACCCTGGGATAGTGAAGCTATTGACAACAATACAGGGCATATTTATTCCTTTAAGCAAGCGGTCTCCAAATTCAGGGCTGCTGCACACTGAAAAACTTGTTCCTAGTGTGAATGGAGCTTACTGTTCCATGGGGCAGCTTGATGGCTTCCTCGCCAATCTCCCTCAAACTTAGCACCACTGCCATATCTGCCAGGAAATCCAGGTGCCGCGCCTGATGGGGCAATGGAATGCAAAAGCGGCTGGCTGGCACAAAGTTTGGGGGAGATTGGAAAGGAAGATACCGCGCTGTCCTGTGGAACAGTAAGCTGCATTCATATGAAGGAGGGTTTTTCACAGTCACTGGATCCCTGTGAACCATACAGGGTTCATTTAAACTTCTATTTCCACCAACTCCACTACAGGTGGCTCTGCCATATAGGATTAGAAGATCTATCAATTTTGGATACCAATTAAGTGGCAGAGTAGGAGGCACAGATCTTAACCTAGACATAATCCATCAAAACATCATCTTGCACAAGCCACACTGAAATGAATGGGAACTACTCAAAGAGCACTGTAATGTCCTGGCATAGCTAGTATTAATTGCAGTTAGTCCTCTGCTAGAGAACTTCCCACAGGATTGTACTCCCCTATTAATTCTTGAGAACAGAAGTGTTAATTGGATTTCCCTTTTCAAACACCAAACTGTCCTAGACCTGCCATAACCATAATTATCAAATACAAAACTCCAAACAGGTAATTTGGTAAGGAGTTGCAGGGTTGGCTGAGCCTTCAATTAGCAGATGTTGGTAAAACATGGAGTTAGAGCTATAGCAGCTGCAAAAAAGGATTATAGAAATGAGAGGACATTAATTTGACATATCAGCCTTTAAGACTGAGTAATCCCTCCCTTGGCCCAATACCTTCTCGTCTTTCATATTCACATCCACTTTTTTTGATTGGATGGCTTTGGTTACATGGTCAATGTTGTTTTCTCTGCAGTAGTCAAATATGTTCTTATCTTCCTCCCTAAGAAGAAATAAGGAAAAAACATGTACTGTTACTGAGCAACACATACAAACTACATAAGCATCAGTTGCTAGATTTACCACTGAGTCAGTAATTTCAGCATTACGTACTACTACAATTTTCAATGCTTTGGAAGCAAATGGTATAATTCTGGTTCGCGCACATGCAGCCTCAAAGACTGCTTAATATACAGCACAGGAAACCTCAATTATTAAGTAAAATCTGATTTTGTTTCCTCTCAGAACATTCAAATCCAAACATTCAAAGCATTAAATTGACTTGCCTGTTAACTTATAGGCTGCCCTTTTATACAAACTTCCAGGGAAGCATACAACAATAGGAGTAAAGAATGTAGTCACTTGATTTCCCCTTAAAGTCCAAATCCAATTCTGAAGAGCTAGGAGAATACAAAATGAAGACAAACAAGCAGCTCTAAACTGTGTTCTGCCTACACTTGAAAATTTAAATCATGGTTTGAATTCTCAACTATGGTTAATGTAAACACTTGTTTGGTCTGATGTCTGAATCAGTGGCACACCTGCAGTCTGCCACCTCCCGCCTGCAATATTCCTTCACCTATCAGAGCAGTAGAGTGCCACAAAGCCAAGAAGCTTTGCAGGGCTCCAGTCTTCCAATAGATGGAGGAACAGAAAGATCAGCATTCTACCCCCAATAGACAGAGGAATGATGCACCACTGCAAACTTGCAGCGGCACATCATTCCTCTATCTGAGGAGCAGAGCATCACGAAACCAAGTGGCTCGCGGCACTCCACTCCTCCAAAAGTCAGAGGAAGAGCATCTATCGGAAGAGCAGGCTTCATGTTCCAGGCAGCGCCCCCATCCCGGCTCCTCTGATGGTCAGACAAAAATCGGTGTGAGTTTCCTCTGACTATTAGATGAGCTGGGGCACTGCCTGGAGTGCCGCAAAGCAGGTGAAAGGTGCATGGGTGGTGTGTGCATCGTGTCGCTGTCCCACCAGCATCTGGGGCACTTGCCCCCCTTGCCCCCCCAGGTCTGCCACTGGTTTGAATGCATGTGTTACACTGTGTACTGCATTAAAATGGAATGGCTTTTACAGACACTTCTGCACAAGTCTGTTAGCATCACTTTGTGATGCAGGCCTACCCTCTTGCCAAAGCAGAAAAACCACAGTGCAGCCTCAATAAGGCACTTTCATATACCATTCAGGTAAGGGACATCCTTTTTATATCAAGTGAAAAGGGATCACAGATATTCCACCAATAAATCTCAAAATTGCTTTATTAATAATGGCTGCTATTTATTCATGTTTTATTGTAATTAATGTAATTGTATTGATGAGTTTTCAAACTGTTGTAAACCACACTATTTTTCAAGCAAAGGATGAGATATACTATATACCTACCACACTGGCTCACTCTCAAATACTAATGTCCTACTTTGACTGGCCTGCCATAGGAAACTGTACAGAAACTATAAAGAGCTATAGACCCAGCAAATAAGCACCCTAGAAAGGGAACACTGCCAACATAAAAGTCACTATGCTGCAGAAATGTTGTTCATGTTACAATTCAACTAAAGTTCACTGTTCAAAGAACTGAAGAGCTGTTCCTTGGGAAACAGGATAAGGATACTGTCATGTTATAACACAGTGTTATTCAAACTGTGGGTCAGGACCCACTTGGTGGATCTCGAACTGATGTCGAGTGGGTTGCGGAAAGCTAAGAACAGCCATCTTAGAAACTGCAGACCTTACTCTTGTTATATTCCTTTTGTGAGTGTTAACAGTTTGAATTTTCAAGTGAGGGTTTTTTAAATTTTGTTATTAGTTCAGTGCTTTTACATAATATTTTGTCCCAAACTTGCTTTCTGTCAGGGATGTTTCATAGTTGTACAATGGCTGCAGTACAAGAATGCCAATTTACATTTCAGGAGTGTCATTTTATTATGTTACAATGACAGCACTTCCTGCTTGATGATGTCACTTTCTGCCACGACCACTTCCAGTGGGTCCCAACACGAGTGCCAATTTAAAAAGTGGGTCCTGGTCTAAAAACTCTGAATGCCACTGTTATAACAAACAAATTGAGACACTAAACTAAAACTGCTTCACAACTCCTTTTCAAAAGGATTCCATGGTTTTTGGCAATTCCAAGAGAATACTGTTGGTTGGTTGATTGGTTGGTTGGTTGACTGGTTGATTGATTGATTGATTTCTAGTATTAATGGTGAACATTAGCACCACACATACTATCATTCTCATCCCGCCTTGAGGTAAAAAAGAGCCAAACAGCATTTCTGTACAGAACAGGCATGGAAAATACAGAACTGAGTGCCACTTATGCAATGTCTTTATTCTTTCAGCTGTATGTCCCTTTTTTATTGTACCTTCCTAGAACTCAGGGATTTCTTCTCTTTCCCTTCTGCTACAGTCGTTTTAAAATGGAAGTACTGAGACTGGAGTTTTGCAGCAGAAAAAGTACCAGGACGTGCGCTTCCTCTAACCCAAGGGTCTCCAAACTAGGCCTGGGGGCAAAATCCAGCCCGCCACAAGATTTCATCTGGCCTGCAGCAACTCAAAATATTTGACAGTTTAATAACTTTTACTCATTACTTATCATTTCTCAGTTTGAGCATGGCATTGTTTCTTCGTAAATGTCACATTTCTCTTTTGTTCTGAATCATATGAAGATTACAAAAAAGATTCAAATAAAACTTTTTCATTCATTCATTTAAGCTGATTTTTTTCGGAGTGCAAAATCGTGTAAAATACACAATGTGGCCCTCGAACTGAAATGTTTGGAGAACCTTGCTCTCACCTACTTCTAACTGGGAATACTTCCTCTATAGATAAGAACTGAATCCTCTCCTGAGCGTATGCTCTCTGTCATCACCTACACTAGAGATTGTACCATTTGAGGTGGCAAGTGGGAAAACCATTTTTGAGTGTTCTTGCCTATATTTCTTTTCTCAGAAAAACCCTCTGTATACAGGAAAATAGAATGTCATGGAGAAGACTACACAATCCCCCCTGACATGCTAGTATTGTACATGCAAGATATCTTTGGTGGATTTTAATGAACACATAAATTAATCCAGACTATAGCACATGGCAATGTAATGGAGAAGCTTCAGTACTTTGATCTGCAGGTTGATTTTTCGGACACACTTGTTTACATTTCTCAAGTTAGAATGGACCCAAGGTTTGCTATCTGGGATTTAGATGCTTCATAGCAGGAAAGGCTATTCATCTTTATTCAGCATGAATAAATGGAAGATAAAATTGTTCTATCTCAAGAGTTTTAGCCTGCTCTACTGGAAAAACATGAAGAAACACTGACGAGTAGTCTCATCTTTCAGGTAACCACTTATTAATCTGTAACCTTTTTTGAACAAGAGCAGTTTCATGTGTACATACACTGTTGACGTGTGAGAAATGCTAACCAATAACAAAGAAATGTGGCAGAAGTAGAAAGATGATAAGTGAAAATATCTGAAAACAGAGTGATAATACCCATGCAAGAAATGCAGGCATCCGTCTTTTCCAGCGTTCTGATATTTCTTAGTGTTAATTCACTAATGAGTGAAACTAGACAGATTTAGAAAAGTTCTTCTAGGAAAGAAAAAAACCCTATTTGGATAGTTTTAAAAAGAAAATATTATATCTTGCCTAGCTTTGCTTACTGAAGATCACAGCAGTGGTTTTTTTTTTCTGGATAAAGTCTTCACATGGCTTCGGATTCTTATTTTATGCCATAACTCTAAGAGCTCACATTATACTGTGTGTATTTCAGAAAATTAAAAAAATAGTAATTGTTAAAAGAGTGAAATGGGTTCTGTTCCGGGGTTCTGAGATTATTCATCAAGAACTCTGCACAAAACCTTCCTTGTGTTGTGTCATCTTTGAAACTAAACAGCCAGCTGACAAGGTGGCCATGCTCCATCACTATTCCTTCCCATTTCAACATTTCTGATTGTTACGGTAGAGGGAGATTTGGTGATATGTTACCTCGCCCAGGAGGGCCCATGAACCAGGAACAGGTGGCCTTGCCTATTTGCTTGGCACAATGCCACCGAACACACAGAAGCTCAATGAAGCAGAGACAGAAGCAAGCATGGGAGCCAAGACACACTTGCAACAGTTACTGTTTATGTCAAGGCCTTCTTACCCCCAAGGGACCCATCTTCACATAATCTATAATTATCTCTCCGTTTAATCGCCCCGTCACTTCTGAGGCTCTCCTGGGCACAGGAAGAGGAAAAGCTCATTAACTGAACCTTTTCTCCTTTCTCCAGCCACCCATAGCTTTTAATTGCTTGGTGTTGTTATTATCTATCAGTGCAACTGGGATCATTTTCATAAGAAAGGGTGGTGGGAGGGAGCAAAGCAGGCACGTGTCCCTGAGGTATGCACTGCAGACAAACCTTTGCTTTCTCAATTATTTATGCCAGCTGAGGTTTTAGAGGCTGAATAAATCCACAACTCAAGTTTATTCTGAAGAGTCTGGTTCCCCTCGCGGGAAGTACTGCCCACTTTACTGCACACTTCTGTGCTGTCCTCTGAGAATAAACTGTACCAAAGACATACCAAAACATGTGTCAGCCAATTGCCCACACATGACAAATGCATGTGCAAAATTCAAGATTAGCAAGGTAGGCACCACTGGAAAAGCCATAGCCCACTCATCCCCCTCAGTGCAACATGTTGGTGTTTTTTTTTTCCTTTTAGGGCAAGGGAATCTAGTCTTCAGTAATATTCTAGCCTAGTGGTCTTCAAAGTCCTACTTGGACGTTGAAGCCACTGTAAGTATTGGCGGGGGCGGGGACTGGGGCTGGGGGAGGGAGTTGCCCTGATGGCAAACTGGAAGTGAGCTCCGACAGCAGCAAGAGGAGGGTTGTGCAGGGGCTGCGAGCCTCCAGGACCCTCTGGAAGGCTTCATGCAACCCCCAGATACGTTGTCATGCCCTGGGTTCCCTGCAGCGCTGTGATCGCTGCAGGAGCACAAATTCCTGGGCCACTCACCTTAAGGGGGAATGGCCCTTCTATCTTTCAATGGTGGGTCATGACCCACCACCTTGAATCCCACTGCTCCAGCCTATGCTTAAATACAAAAAAACCCCAGAGACACACCCTACTGTGCTTCTTACATGGTAAAAGAATGCAAATGAAGCCCCAAACGGCTTTTGCAGATGAGGAGTTCCTTGACAAATCATTTTGCCACCTTAGTCCTCTGGCTACAGAGATGACATACAGATACCTTGAACATATGTAGCTGCCATAAGGAGATCCCTGGTCCTTCTAAGCTCAGCATTGTCTGTTACATTGACTTGGCCGTTTTGGCCAGGGATCTTTTCCACCCTAGCTTTGATCAAGGACCTTTTGCATGCAAAGCATGTGTTCTATCGCTGAGCTGTATTCTTTTCATGATTTCATGACTTCTCTTTTATGATTTTCCTCCTTTGTTGTGATGAAAACCAATTTTATCTGCACTCAAAGAGCAAATAGATTTAGAAAGCAAATTGCAATTATTGGCAAAACTGAATTCATCTCATTCACAATTCTGCCACTCATGGTATCCAATGCCACTATTGAATGCACCTCCTGGAGGATGCCTGAAACACTTTTTCTTTTTCAGTCTTTCAAGGGTTGAGAATTCCTTGCTCATATGTATACATATGTACACAGATAGCTATACAGAAACAAACATATTAAAAAATATCTTAAGGCTTTTTTCCCTGCTGCATTCCCCATGCATCTCCTGTGATTATTTTTAAAAGGGGGAGAACAAACATCCCTTGATTTTTGCATTGTTGAAAATCTGAACATTATGCCATCCTTGCAAGCCCAAGGCAGCAGCTAGACAGAAT
>JAJKFI010000086.1:1690791-1731586 GCA_029204185.1 Lerista edwardsae
TAATGTTAGGAAGAAGAAAAGCAGTGAATACTGTAAATCACAGGCTTATATGCCGTATAACCAGCCCAGGGCCCATATGAGCTGTGATCTTTCAGCAGAGTGGTCCTTAAGCACTTACCAGCCAAGGCACACATCCTCTGCTACTAGCCTGGGATCACAGCTAAGAGTAACAGTCTCTAGCACTGAACAGTCTCTTAACTTTAAAACTCCCCAGGCTAAACTAACTAACAGATCCCCAACTACAGGGATCTATCCCAAGTTGTAAACTTTAAAGTTGGTAAGCATGCCAAAGTAGCAAAACTGAATTTAGTCTGGTTCCAAATACAAACAAGGCTTTATAGATTAACTGTAATTTATTAATAAAGAAGTGGTTACAAAACTAGGAAACGCTTAAAAGAACTAACAGAGACTTAACTAAGATACACTTTAAAATAACAAAACAACTAGATGCCTAACACTGACTAGCCCCTAGCACCTGCAAGGTACCTTCCTCTCAGTCCAAGCAGGCAGTAGGTCCATGCAGGATATCTTGGACAGGCTTGGAGAAGGTGATCTTAAGGTCTGGAGAGCTGAAGGGTTCTGGTGATATCTGAAGCTCTGATGGTCTTGATGATGGGTGTGTACACTGTACCCCCAAACCTGGGTATTTTTATATCCCTCTTGCACAATCAATTATCCTTTCAGGATAAAGGTCGGCCATCTCCTGATGGGGTGATGGAACTTTTGGAGGTCACAGAATGGTCAGAAAGTTTACATAAACCACTGAAGTGATGGGCCTCAGCCTCACACCTTTCTGCAGAAACAAAGCAGATAGGCAATTACACTCCTGATTGCGTCAGGAAGTGAGCTGATTACCACCAGCTGGTATTTAGTAGTTTCAGCTCTTTCCCACACACTGGAGTTATGTCTTACAAAATGGAATCAAGCCATGGCCTAGCCTTCTTTTGCTCTTTACAAATACCCAGTGCCCTCACATGACTTTCCAAATCTTTCTCAGTTTCATGCCCAGCCAGAGAATCAGATAGAAATGAGCCAATTTTTTTAACTTCCACATAACTGCACATAAATATAAGCAGTCCAAGAATATATTCATTCATACCATTAAGCTCATTAACAAATTTCAGAATTGTATATCATACACTGCAAGTCACCTTCCATCATTATTTACATTACCCTCTTCAATTGTTGTTCTTCCTCAGGCCTCCTCCATTTGCTTAAATCAATACATGAATATTTGACTATATTTAAGTGGTTGTCTATCAATTCTTCTCTAAATTCCTTATATGGACTAAAAAGGTCCAAATAAATAAAAAGTGAGATGTGTGTAGCTATTCAAAACTTTACGCCAATGTCTTTCTATTATAGCAATGTCTCATCTTCAAAAAACACTGCTGGTTTCTCTAATTTTTCCATCTTCATTGCTTTCACTGCCCTGAGAAAGTAAAGTGTAAGCCCATCACCCTTCTATGGCATATTTTGGATATCATTCACATTTGGAACGATGGTAATGGAAGTAAAATAAATGTTTCTGCCTGTAATTACCTCAAGTTTCTTGCACATGATTTGAATTTTAGGGTACAGGCATTCCCTAGTATCTGCAGATCCGGTTAACCGTGGTTCCCCATGCCCCATTACCTTTGTTAATGTGGATTACATTCCCCCGAAGTGATAAGGTGTTTTGCTTGAATAGATGCTACAAGCAAAAAACTTACAGCCAGACAAGGAGGCAAGCAGCCTAGAAGGAAGACTAAAAGTGAATGTTCACTTCCTTCTTTACTTCCTGTTCGCTTTTAGTCTCCCTTCTAGGCTGCAGGCTGCTTGTCTGGCCATAAGCATTTTGCTTATAGTGTTTGTTGAAGCAAGACACCTTATCACTTCGGGGGAATGTAATCCACATAATAAAGTAATGGGGCACCTGGGGCTTGCAGAGGTGGGGTCCCCCTTATCCTTGGATTTTGGTATCTGCGGGGGGGGGGGGGGAGAGGGTCATTCTGCGTCAAATCATCACATGTAATTTTTCTACCTCAAGTTCTTAGATCTTGATGAAACTTGTCATACTTAAATATCCTGTATAGTTATTGAAGAAATATTGAAGAAATGAGTTTAAAAATTTTAAACGCACAGAGAAAAATATATTGTCTAAATTTTCAAAATTTTATCAAAAATGGCATGCTAGTGATACTTCAACTAGCTGTACATCGGACACCAGATGATATATATATAATCTCTCATATGATCCCATCATTGTCATCGTCCCCCAAATTTTTTGGGCATAGTTAGACACAAGTATGAACTAATTTTCAGATTTTTTTTCAATATTTTAAAAATGTCCATTTTTGAGAAAATTGATTTTAAAACTTTAAATTGAATTTTTAAAATTAAAAAATATTAAGCCCATTATGTTGTATATCATATGAAAGCACTTGAAAATAGCTTTAAAATGAGACCACCCCAACTCTGTATCTCCAGTAGTTCAATATACAGCTAGTTAAAGTATCACTAGCATGCCATTTTTTGATAAAATTTTGAAAATTTACATAGCTATAAAGTTTCACATAATAAACATTGGTAATAATTAGTATTTTTGCATTACACCATAAGACAAATAAGTACTGCAAATTTCATAAAAATCTGAGGAGGTCAGTAAGGAACATATCCCCTGCATACCAGGGAACACCTGTATTTGTTTTTTTAGGCTGTTTGTATTTTTAAAGCAATGGGCAACTTTCCATACCAGAATCCAAACAAAAATGAGCAGTAATGCTTATTTGTTAAACCATAAGAGCTTTTAAAATTTCAAAAAGGAACCTACACTAAAGTTGTGGGAGTACGCATTCTTTCATAGGTTAGTCAGTTTGTAATGGTGGACATAGTAAATCCACTAAAAAATACAATCAGTTGATAGCTCCAGGCTTTATCACTAGTCTTCATTACTTCAAAAAACTACAAATTATCCAAAAGGAGAACAATCCATGTGTGTTTTCCACACTGACATTCAAAACATTCAAAAATGCAATAGATTTCCTATTTCCCATTTCCTAGCTTCCCTCATTAACTGCAATTTTCATACTGCACTATCATAGATTTTCCAATCTAAGTTTCCTTTTATCTTTTATTTCAAAAGTTGACCTCAATTAGTAACCTTACTTACACTGTAATTTTTAAAAACACACTACCTTTATCCTTTTGATTAGCAATGTCTAAGCTGCATTTTTATCCATAATTGTCAAATAGCACTTCTGTTAAACTGTCTTAACTATGCAATATTCAGTAGTAAAGACTTTTGATATTTTAATTCAGCTTATAAATAAAAGCAGACTTGCTGACTAACCAATACTTTATAGACAAATGCAAGATGTTTTAAAATAAAAACTGAATAGAGAGTATTATATACATCCTCCCCAAACATATCACACAACAGAAAGGTTAGTACCTGGCAGCAATACAGACAGATATTGATTTAAACAGTTATGGGTCTAGAAAGTTCTTTCCTGTCGTTTATTATCTAGCTGGAGAGCCACTACTATGTTTGTACAATATTACAAAAGCTGAATTAAAAAGTAAGCCATAAAAATATCAGATTCACCTGATGGTCTCTTCTTGATATAGTGAGCTGACAACTGGGCCTCCAAAGCCAGCTTTTCCTTCCTTCCCTTTCTTTTCTGCTGTCTGAAAGAACAAACATAAAAACACATTTTTTCCACCTTTGTTTTTGGTCACCGTACAGCTGTTTTACACAAAAGTGATTCTCTAGGGTTAACCACTCCCTTCAGCACCCACAACTGATACACAAACACCATCATGGAGGTATTATGGTAGGAGGCGCCATGACGTCATTTTCTTGAAGCCACATGGAACATCTGACTGAGTCAACTAATATGGTTGACTCAGGCAGATCTTTGCCGCCAAGGAGGAGGATTGCCGCGAATTCACGAATCAAAATCTCCCTGCACGTGTGTAAAAGTTAATCTCAACCTCTTTAATCACGCCTGCGTGTTCTGCATACGGGTGCACGAATCACTGTACGACAAATGGGATTTAATTTCCACGGAAAGATTCATGTATTCACATTACATCGGTTCAATAAAACTACAATTCACTGAAATAGTGAGTGCATTATTTTTGAAGCTGTGTAATTTCTTGTTGTTCCTAGCAGTCTTATTCACTATTTTCTGACACCCACTGTTAATGGTCTAGAAGGTAAAAAATATATATTTCCCCCCTCCTTTTTCCCCCCTTCCCGTTTACACGTTTTTTCCCACCTTCCATTTTCTACTGTGATATTTTCGAAATTCTGAACATTAACAGAATTTGTTTTAGAGGGGGAGTGTAGAAGTTTAAAAAAATATTATTAATAGCCCATTGTTTTTCTTGGGGGTGAGTGTAGAAGTTTAAAAAAATACTCTTAATAGTCTAGAAGTAAAAAAGAATTACTCTCATATTGATAACTACTTGTGTTATGAAGAGATTTTAATGAAATTTTCCTATATATTTATCTAATTTTTGCCCACCCTCCCCTTTTTTTCCTTTCCTTCCCGCTCACATCTTATTTTTCCGCCTTTCATTTTCTACTGTAATATTTATGAAATTCTGAACATTATCAGAATTTTTGTTTATGGGGCATGACCGTTTTATTTTTGCTTGTGTAGATTTCAAAAAATAAGTCTGTCACAATAGTGCAATCTGAGTTTAAATAGACAGCAAGTAGCATTTGTCCGGTATGTTCAGTAATATAATTATGCGGAATTTAACCTTGTAAGTGCATATTAAATCATAATAAGGTTACCAATAATGTTTCTACACGATCACATGTTTTTATTTTCATAAGTTTTTATTTAAGGAATAAACTATTCAGTCCTAAACAGTACGAGCAAAGCAATCTGAAATGCTTGGAATGAGGATTGTTTTGATTCAACCAACATGGCTGCTAAGCCCGCCCCCTGGCTTCACTTCGCTCCCATTACTTCTTAAGGCAGGGCGCCTCCTGTCACTAATAAAACCTCCTTGAACACCATAGAAACATAACATGGCCATCATTTTGTTAAAGGGGAAGTAGGTAACAGATAGACACATCAGTGACATTCTGTGCATACAATTATCCTTCAGGATCTGTAGGGGTTAAGTTCCCCTCACCCCCGCAGATACCAATATTAGTGAGTCAGGGATCTGCTTTTAAAAATGCTTAGAACAGTCCAAAAAAGTTCAAGAAAAATTTTCCCCACCTTTGCACTGCAAAATCACTCCATTTCAGAGTTGCAGGCCAATCTCCTGGGTGACTTCCTCTCTTGGCCTTGGCCCATCCCAGAATGTACCCCACAATGCATTCTGGGTGAGTCAGGGCCATAGAGGTAAGATAGAGGTAAGAGTCAGGGCCATAGAGGAGTCGACATGATATCGTTTTCTTGAAGCCATGAGCGTAACAATATGGCTGACTCAGATCATCGCCGCGAAGGAGGAGGATTGCCGCGAATTCACGAATCAAAATCTCCCTGCACGCGGAGTTGGAAAAAAAGTACTTTATGATGCATGCAATTACAGCAGCAAGATTGGTGTTTGCACAGGATTGGAAGAGTGAAAATATTCCAAGCATGGAACAAGTGATAAGCAAAATTTATGACGTGGCTGAGATGGATATATTGACGGAGAGATTACGAGAAAAGAAGACAAACAAAATGGAACAAATTTGGTGTTTATTTTATGAATGGATGGACACAAAATGTTAAATGTTAAAATAAGTAGATTTGATTGAATATAGAGATATAAATAGATAAAAGACAGTCACTGGAAGGATGTATAGAATTACCAGAATGTATTAAATTTAGTAAGACACATTGCAACGATACCTTATGTGTGTACCGATGTTTACCCCTTCCCTTTTTGATTCTGTACCCCTTACCCATACCTTTTTATATAAATAATAAAACTATTTTAAAAAAAAAATCTCCCTGCACGCGTGTAAAAGTTAATCTCAACGTCTTTAAGCATGCCTGGGTGTTCTGCATACGGGTGTGCGAATCGCTGAACGAAAAATGGGATTTAATTTCCACGGAAAGATTCATGTATTCACATTACATCAGTTCAATAAAACTACCGTTAACTGTAACAGTGATTCCTTTTTTTTTTTTGAAGCTGTGTAATTCCTTGTTGTTCCTAGCAGTCTTATTCACCATTTTCTGACACCCATTTTCTGTTAATGGTCTAGAAGGGAAAGAAAAAGAATATTTCCCCCTTCCCGTTTACACTTTTTTTCCCGCCTTCCATTTTCTATGGTAATATTTTCGAACTTCTGGACGTTAACAGAATTTGTTTTTTTGGGGGGGGGTGAGTGTAGAAGTTTTCAAAAATACTCTTTGTAGTCTAGAAGTAAAAAAAAATTCCTCTCAGATTGACAACTACTTGTGTTATGAAGAGATGTAATTTTCCTATATATTTATCTAATTTTTCCCCACCCTCCCCTTTTTTTCTTTCCTTCCCATTCACACTTTATTTTTGCTTGTGTAGATTTCAAAAAATAAGTCTGTCAAAACAGTGCAATCTGAGTTTAAATAGACAGCAAGTAGCATTTCGTCAGGTATGTTCAGTAATATAATTATGTGGAATTAAACCTTGTAATTGCATATTAACTCATAATAAGGTTACCAATAATGTTTCTCCACGATCACACGTTGTTATTTTCGTGAGTTTTTATTTCAGGAGTAAACTATTCAGTCCTAAACACTACACGCAAAGCAATCTGAAATGCTTGGAATAAGGATTGTTTTGAGCGTAACAACATGGCTGCTGAGCCCGCCCCTGGCTTCATTCGGCTGCTATTAATTGTACAGGGATGTCCCCTCCTGTCAATCTAACCTTTTTGGTCAGGGCCAAGGAGGTGGGTAGCACAAACTGGAAATGTCTTCCAGGCACAGAAGACTGCCCTTTTTTGGGACTTATTTTGACATTTTTTAAAATACCCATAGCATCTACAGTGAGTGAAATCTGTTAATACCAAGGGACCACTGTATTCCAAATAGAAACACATTTGAAATCTTAAGCGTGCATTTTTTCCCCAAACCAAACAGCAAATGACTACCGTAGTCATTACATCTCTTGGCTATTTTATCCAATTCAGTTGCCCTTTGTGACAATTTAAGGAAACTTAAGGATTTTTAGCCACATTCTTGAGTGATCTTCAAGAAAAAAAAATCAACTGCATTCTTGCAGTCAGGTCTAACCCTCACCCATCTTTGTATTCTTTCAATAAGGTCTATGCTATATTCTACAAAAATGAGGTCAAGTGTCCCTCATTTCGAGAGACATTTCCCCCTTCTCAATCAACACAATTAGCCCCCTAATTGGGCAAAGGAAGTCAAGAAAGGATCAGGTTCCAAGTTTGTTACTGAATAATAATTGTATAAACAAGCTCCCAGGGATATATCTATTGTATTGTCATTCTCAAACAGTCAGCATATACGAAATATCAGAAAGAACATTACTCTTTCCACATGCAAGGCTAGAGGCCATGCCCACAATACAGTCCCTGTTTCACGTCATTTAGTCTAATCTACTGTAGCATTAGTATGACCATTCCAGTCTGTCTCTGTGCATTTACAGTGCATATGTGCAAGGAGTAGAAGGGAAGCAATGAGGAATGAACCAGAACAATTTACTTGTGGATAAGCACCGCAGCTTAAGTCAATAAGTTAGCACACTTACAAATAAACCTGTTCATGAACATAATCCCAGCATGTCCTTTAATTCAAATGAGACAATATTCTTCATAATGTCCGACCAGACACCAAGCTAGCACTTTAAAAAGGGACCAGATCTCTTGTAACAAAATCCAGAAGTGTAATCTTAATCACTCAAGAGAAGAAACAGGTTGCAACAGCTGTTCTGGGAAATGTCGCAGGAAAAAACGGATGGTGCCCTCTCATTCTGCCCCAAAACAAGAATTTCCAAACGTTAATGCCAGTCGAATTTAGACCAGATTATTTCAAAAAGAGGATACAACAGTATTACTGATGTCCTATAGAACAAATATCTTGTGGCCAACACGGGTCATTCACAGGCATATGTGTTTATTCCTACACATGTCATGTAAACACATTAAGCTGGGGGAATTAGCAATACTTACAGAGGGAGAGGTCAAATTCAGTGTCTTACAGTTTGGGATTGATGATGTGAGCAGTGGTGCAAACAATCTCCACATACCTCTAATTAGACTGAGCTTTCCAAAGAAGGTAAGAATTTATTAATATGTTAACTCAATAAACCGTAATATAGCAGGGGAAGTTTGTTGAGGGAGCAATCCTAACCTGTTGTCAAGCTGGCACAAGTTAGGCCAGAAAAGTTAGGCCAGCACAAGAGACACTGTAAAATACATTTGGACCACGCTCCGAGTCAGAGAGGCCAGCACACAGACACCAACCTCCCTGACTCCAAGAGTGGTCCCAACGTGCTTCACAGTGGCCCTTGTGCCAGCTAAACTTCACTGGCCTAACTTGTGCCAATCTAACTCTAAGTGAGGATTGCGCCCTAAAAGATGTTGGTGGCTTCTCTTTCAACTTCCGATGGACCATAGGTTTGGTTTCTTTTCCTGTTTTTTGACATCTCATTTAGACTATGGCAGTGATGGCGAACCTTTTTGGCTCTGTGTGAAAAATTCAGAAAATTCTGAACTTGACTCTGCTCGTGTGTCACACACACCCCTCAATAAAAGCAAAACAATCTTTTACAGACCAGAACCAGATAGCATTACTATTGTTATACAAACAAATTAAGATCTGCTACGGGGAATACCTGAGCCAGCAAATTACTTCCTAGTATAGTGCAAAGTGGCATTATGTAAGCAGTGGTGGTTTTTTTCCCCTTAACCAGGCTGTGTTCTTCCAAATACCCATCTCCTTCTGTGCTTCACCTCTCATATGTACAGAGCATTTATTGATTCACATAAATAAGAAAGACCAGCAGGATCAACAAGATCAGACGCTGGGCTCCCCTACCTTTTATTCTCTGCTCTGTTGGATTTAGCGACAAAGGATCTGCTCTGCTGCTGCTGGTGGTGGTGACTTTTCTCCCTCATGCTGTGCACAGAATAGAAGGAGTTTCCAGCTCTTCTGCTGCTGCTCAGAAAAAGAAAACTGCCTGACCAGCTCTTCTCTGCTGCAGCTTGCTTCACATGCTGGAATAAGTGGGCTTGGGGATTATTTCCAGCGCTTCAGGGGTTGCTTCCGGCACTTTCTCCAGCTGCACAGGAGGAATGCAATGGATGGGGAGGATCAAGGGGACCCCTTCCCAAAGTGACAGAGGCCAGCATCTCCTCTGGCTTTTGCTGCCTTGGAAAAAGGATTGTATGGCTCCGAGTGCCCTCCCTTTCCGAAACAGCAGAGGCCGGCAGTTTTGCTTCTGCTGCCTTGGGAGAAACCTTAAAGGGGCAACATTCAGAGCAGATCGCTCCCTGGAAGTGCCAGCGCTAACAATCCCAGACTGCCTGGCCTGTCACCAAAAAGGTCTTCGTGTGTCAGCAGTGACACACGTGTCATAGGTTCGCCATCACTGGATTATGGCAATCTGCACTAAATGGGACTGCCTTTAAAAACGATCCTGCTCACCCCATACGATAATCAGATATGGCCCTGCTTAGAATACTGTCACCATCTGAAGCCAAGAGGATGGTGTCGAGGTGCAGGGACTTTTCTGTTGCGGCACCATGTCTATGGAACCATAAGAAAAGCTCTGCTGGATCAGACCAAAGGTCCATCTAGTCCAACTTCCTGTATCTCACAGATGCCTCAGGACATCAAGACACCTTCATTCTGTTGCCACTCCCTGGCATATCAGAAATAACCCAGAAGTCCTGAGGACAGTTCCCCTCTATACATGATTTCCATCAGTGTTTAAAATCCACACTTATTTTGATTGATTTTTAAGGAGGGATAATTTCCCTGATGACCCCTTTCTTAATTACTGTGCATAGATTTAGTTATTCTATGCTGCTTTTAGGGTTTCATCCTTGTAGTATTAGATGTATTTTATCTGCCCCTTGCATCCCTGACAAGAGTTTATCATCACCGTACTAGTTTTCTTCATTTTATTATATTAATTGTACACCATTGAGATTTGGAAAAGTTGTTTATAAGTCTTCTAAATTAAATAAATAGAGATGCCAGGGACTGAATGTCCTATATGAAGAGTATGAACTCTAATTATAGTGGTCTGATGCAGAACCAACCTCTTCTCTCTCTGCACTTTACAATGAAGTACGTTATGTCCAAAAATTTTCCTTGAGTTCTCCTATTTTGCTAATTGAACTATTTGGCCTGCAGTATCCTCTTCCTACTATGTCCCTGAGTGCCCACAGCCTATTCCGCATGTTACAATCTGGACAATAAATGGCACCTTGCTCAGTTTTCTATAGGTGTATGTAGGACTTTACAATGACTCTCAGGACTCCCAACTGATCTCAGAATTCTACTACAATCTTTGAAGCAGTGAAGCTAATAAAATTGATCAGGAACTGGGCACACAGGATCATTTAAAACAAGGACTGCCAGATGTTCTTTTTCTTGGCTCAATAGAGTGTGTTTTTCAATAAAAGGCTAGCTTGATTCAAGGTACAATCAGATCTTGACTAGCTGTCACTGACAATGGTGCTCCAGAGGCTACAAGTTTGAAAGCTGTATTTCAAATGGAATAGAAGTGGTATTTGCTAACATCATTAATTCACTTTTGCCTCTACCCCTCCTTATTTCTTTATACACCATGTCAAGATATATACTTTTAAATTGTTGTCAAGCATAAAAGAGGTGTCATGTACTCCAGATGAGAGGTTAACATATAATGACACACATATTAAATACTCAGTCCAAGGCCTCCACGAGAAGCTTAGCTCCATTTTCTTTTAAAAAGACATACAGTTATACATTCTAACAAAATTAAAATCAAAACATGACTGAAAAATAAAACATCTGTAGTCTACTCTATTATGCAAAACATGACACAAAAGGAAAGTTCAATTGCCAAAAAATGGTAATTGTTTCTTTTACAGTATCTCTTAGCCCAATCCTATGCATGCCTACTCAGAACTAAAACCTATTCATAGGGTTTACTCCCAGGTAAATGTGCATAGGATTGCAGCCTTAGAATGTTCAAATTGACAATTTCAGGACTGTGGTTTTCAAGCTGCATCCTGAGGTTCACCGAATTCATTTCAGTGGAGTTGCTCCCAGGGAAAATTGTTAATGATGGACAAGCTGCTTTGTAAGCCAACCTGCATACCATCACTGAACACCACCATAACTGTCACAGAGAGCATTGAGTATGTTCTAAGATTATGTTCTAGAATGCACTCTCTCTTCACAGCAAAGCCTAAAAAAGACTTGCCAAGTGTCCTGTATTAATCTGAATCCTCTGGAATCCTGATACCTTCGGAATCTTCTGCAAAAGGTAGGCGTGTGAAGCAATACCAGGTCTACTCAGAAGCAAGACCTACTGTGTTCAATGGTACTTACTCACTTGAATGTGTACAGACTAAAGTTCTGCAAGCACCTTAAATACAAATGCATGACACACATAAGAGACTGACAATCATGTTAAAGGTAGATGATCCCTTATTTGGACATTCAAAATCCAGACATTTTTTGCCCAAGACTGTAAGACTTTCTATAGTGTAAACACTAAGGTCTTCTGCTTATTCCCATGTACTCTGTGGTATGTGCCATTGTTGAAAAATGTCAAATTGGCCAGCAGACACCCAACGGGTCACAGTGAAAAGAGCAAGAGGAAGCATTTATTAGCATATTTTTGCAGTAATTCCAAAATCTAGAAAAATCCAAACACCTTGGATTTTTCCAAGCCAGGCAGGCAGGCACATATTATATATATAAATAAATAAATGCAGTAAAAAAAGGATTATTTAAACTTACATGGAAATGCTGTCATTCCTGAATCTACAGAGCATGCACACACATATCTTCCATCACCACAAATATCTACATAAAAATATAGTGAAACCTATCTACCCAACTCCTAAAAATTTCAATTTGTTGTACCGCTTAAGATTAAAAAACCAGTGGTCTACTGTGCATAACTGCCTTACTTAAGTTGGTTTTGCAAACCAAAAACTTTTTTTCTTTTTTAAAAAGACATTTTTAACAACAGTTAGGGATGATTCAATAGATTTTGGAGCTTTCTAGCAGCAAACATCTTAATGTACAAAATACAGTAGCAACATAAAACTATGAAAATACCTAGGGCCTTCTGGCCTACACATGACAGTACTCATGTATAAGAACATTATGGTACAGCTACAAGCACCTTGGGAGTCACTTCCCTAAGGCTACATACTTGAACCATCACTCTCTAGTATCATTAAGAAAAGAAGGAAAAAATTTCTCCCCAAGATATAAATGTCTCACATTCATTTTAATATTTAACAGTTTATGATTCCTTGCAGCATGTTCACTGAACAAGATGTGGACACAGTATACAATAGATGAAAACCCCTCCTTTCTACCTCCCCTCCCCTGTTTCATGCCAGAAAGCAAACTTGGTCGGACACTAATTGCATTTGACAGCAACAATTACACACCAGGATGACGATTAGAAGTTGGTTAATTGTATGCTCCCTGATTGCTGTCACCTCTCCTTTTCTACCTAAAGTCAAAGGTAGCAGAATCAATGGAAGAGAGAAACTTTGAAGTCAGGTGGTCCAGGATTGCAACCTCCAAAGATAAGGGGGTACACATCTCTTTCTAGGAGGCAATGGAAACAACAATACACGGAGCTTCTTTGACAGGATAGCTAATGAGGCATGTAATGAGAGAAAATCCAGTGCTATTCCAAAAGGTGTTTTGCACCTGTAAACAAAGTGCTGAGCTTCACACTTCCACATTCCGAAACGCTAAAGCAGTATTATCCACTATAATATCCAGGCATTGTTAGACTTCCTTCATAAAATCCTCCTCCTTCATTAACATGCACATACATCTTAGGGTTCTTGACACTCTTTATAGAAATGAGAGGTCAGTTTACATCCAAGCAAGATAAAAATAAACATGCTCCACGGGCATGAGTCTTATTACACTCCCTTCTGTGAATTCACCTCTTCTGAAAAGCTATTGTACTTCCATCACAAAGTCTATTAGTGTCTGTCAGAAACATCCTGTTTTAATATTCTGTTCCCAACAATACTTCTTGGCTCCAATGAACAACCACGGAAAGTGACAGAGCAAGAATCAGTACTTGGAATGTTTTCAGAAGACCAATGAAGTATCATACATTTTCAGTAAACTGCCTTTCCGACTATTTAACCTTACCGATCTGCCACTTCTCTTCATGACAGTGACTCTAGAAAACCTTATGCCAGTGGCTCTTGTTAAAAAGTGAGAGGGAAATCACATAGATATGCATGTGTGTATTAGACAAAAATAAATTCACACTCATCTCCTGCTATTATTAAAATGAGGGTGATTTCCCAACACCTATAAAAAGGTGATTGTAAAGTCTGTAATAAAAGCATATAATAATATAATATTAAAATATATATAATAAAATTAGATAATAAAATAATAAAAGCAAGATATTTTTGAAACTTGTCAGCAAGCAGTTTTTTATTTTTATTCTGTTCTTGCTTCAAGGAACTCAGGGCAGCACACATGGTTCTCCCTCTTTTCCTTTCCTGTATTTTAGCCTTACAACCACCTTACAAGGTAGGTTAGTCTGAGACACAGTGACTGGCTCAAGGTTATTCAATGAAATTCATGGCTAAATGGAATTCTAACCTTGGTTTCTCCAGTCCTAGCCTGACACACTAGCCAACCCAACCACAGAGTTGGATTCTGGTCAGGTCCAGAGAATTTTCTGAGTCTCGGAGAGGCCACAAGTGACCATCTACAGTCTGAATGTAGACCCCCCCCCAAAAAAAAAACTCTAGTTCCAGTTTTTGCCCCAAAACAGGAAGTGATTTGGGTTTTTGCCCCCAAAACATTTAGAAACCACTGGGACAGGGCAACCTATTTTTTTATTTCAGATATTTTCCCATTATCTTTTTGGTCGACTCAATCAGCTTTTGTGGTTCCGACATTTCGAGCCATTTAATTTGTAATTATTTTTTTAACTAATGATCAATCTAACCATTTAGAGTGTGCCTATAACCCAAGCCCACAACAGGCATAGGAACTTCATCAGTGCAGCTAGCTCACAATACCCACAATTTCCACCCGAACTATTGAGCTGCTCAAAGTACTGACGATTTTATAATTTCTATCTGCATTTCAGTCTCATTTGAGGATTAGCCATTTGGTATTCTTGAGAAAGGAAAGGAATATTATTGAATAACCTCAGGGCAAATAGTAATTCCATTATATTTCCCACAACGAAATGACTAACATGCATGCTCACAGGTCTACTATACAAGAACTTGAAACACTACAACTTGTACCTAGGCTTTAGATTCTAAGGTTTTCACTTACATACTGGCAATACTGAGCATGTCACTTGCATGTGTCCTACTTCATCAGTCTTTTAGTATATTTAGGCAAACTTTAATAATTGTATTCTTATCACTGAAACATGTAACTTGGGCACAGTTTATGAATGTCTGACCTAATGTATATCAAGTTGTATCTGCAATATTTAAGAGGCAATTAAAAAAGCTAAAGGGGAAGATGCAGTATCTGTTCTTGCATCTAAAAACACTAAAAAACATTCAGTTCAATAGATGATACAGAATCTTCCACATCTATCAAATCTTCAATTAGGCCAACACTGAAGAGAAAGGATTGCTCAAAGTATCCATATTTGGCAAATCCTAGAAACTAATCAGCAAAATCCAAGCTAAATATGGATAATCTGTTAGGAAATCTATTAGGACATTACCTGAGAAAAACGAATGTATTAATTTAAAAAAAGATTTTGTCATGTATCCCCACAGCATCAGAAACTACAAAAAATGAGGCACCACATTCCCATTTAACAGCATAGCCAAAAAGTCAACACCACAGCTGGTTTTTCACTTAAAAAAATTCTGCTTATAATCTGAAGTATAGTTAGTCATGCTGGTCATTTAGAAAAAAATTCCAAATGCCACAATAATACCTTTCCTAAAAGCAACCAAATAATTGCAAAATCTTAATTTTTCATGTTCACCAGAACTCTTTATCAGGCTGAATGATAAGAAAAGCAAAACATGTGGGCACATGATGTGAGGCCTAATTATTCTAAAATTGGGGTTCAGGAGAAATTAAGCCAATTCAACGTAGATTAGCCTTATTAGCGCTAGAAAGGATCCCAGTTTGTACCTATGGCTTCTAGAAAGAAGTTAAAACAATAAAAGCTGTTCTCCCACTTTCAGAATATGAAGTCCAACCATTTCAATAAATATACAGGCATGCCCCGGTATCCACTGGGGTTCCGTTCTGGAGTCCCACATGGATACCTGAAACCATAAATACTGGGGATGCCTTTTTAAAGATAGGCAAACATCAGTGGTTTTGCTGCAACAAGGTAGAAATTTGTTTAATGTTCCTCTGTCTTTTTAATAGGAGTCCCTACTACCCATGCTATCCATGGATAACTGAAATCATGGATACTGGGGGCAGCCCGTACTGTATAATGTACTACAAGTAAAACATATTCATGACAAAAAGAATCTGTAGCTCTTTACCAATTTTTTCAACTGACACAGCTCAGTTTTAGAAGTTAAACATCTGCATCAATGCGCTCTACATAAAAGCTCAGCCATATCTTACTACCATCTCTTTAAACCGCTCCAAGACAAACTCATGTGGCACAGCTATATCCCATTCTTACTTCAAGGAGCTTATACGCCAAGCATTATTACATTATCTTTTGAGAAGTTATATCGAGATATTAATGGCTTATGGCCACACAGTGAGCCTAACGGCTAAATAGGAATTTGAATGGAGCACTGCTGGCCCAAGTCCAACATTACACAGTACAAGCTCTCTACATGGCTCCAAAAGTATTGAGCTTTCAATAAGGCAGAGTTTTATACACTGCATACAGGCTGATTATCACTTATCCAGACTGCTTGGGATGGGAAGGTGTTCAGATTTTGGCTTTTTCTGGATTTTGGGATAATTACATAAAAATAATGCTTCCTCTTGCTCTTTTCACTATTAACCATTTGGTGTCTGCTGGCCTCTTTGTCATACAGCAATACATCCAACAATGTCGGTATAGGCACACACCACAGAACAGAGAAAAGAACTTACAGCCTGTACATGGGAACGAGCACAAGACCTTTCCACAGGAAGTTTTTAAAAGAACAAAGATGTCTGGATTTCAGACTAGTCTGGATTTTGGATGTCCAGATAAGTGGCGCAGCAGGTTAAACTGCTGAGTTGCAAGCTTGCTGACTGTAAGATTGGCAGTTCGAGACCATGGGAGTGAGCTCCCATTGCTTGTCCCAGCTCCTACCAACCTAGCAGTTCGAAAGCACATAAAAATGTGAGTAAATAGGTACCACTTCTGTGGGAAGGTTACGGCGTTCCGTGTGCCATGGGGTATAGTCATGCCGGCCACATGACCACAGAAGCTTGTCCTTGGACAAATGCCGGCTCTTCGGCTTAGAAATGGAGATGAGCTCTGCCCCCTACAGTCGGTCACGACTAGACCATTTGGTCGTGGGGAAACCTTTACCTTTTTTTACCTGTACGAGTATTATTTATCAGGCGGACCCCTTCTATGGTGGTGGTCCATCATCCCCTGCCCCCATTGCCACCACCTTCTTGTTGTTTTCTTGCCATTTCTCCAGTCCTGGCCATAATCTGAGACAGCAGGCTATGGTGATATTCTTGAGCATGACCACCATTGGGGTGGGCTACACCAACCACCAGTGAACCCACTGGTGATCTGAGCTAGCCGGATAACCCAACAGCTGTGGAGGCAGGCAACGATAGGCATAATGAAAGGCTGCACCAGGTGGAAATCTTGCTCCATGACTGGCTGGCCAGGTGGAGGAGGAGGCAGTCAGGATCTCAGGACACTGCTGCTGCTTCTCCAAGGAAAGCCTGCCCGTTTCTCATCCCCCACAGAGGAGGCTGGGTGTTTTAAGCTCTGCTCCCCAGTCGCCTCCTTTTTGCCTCCATTGCTATTATTGTCTCACCTAGCAAAGGGGAGAATCAAGCCTGGATACTCATGCATTTGAACACACACAGAATCAGCTGGAAGGTTGTGTGCAAAGCTGCAATTGGAGGAAAGAGCTGGAGGGGAAAGAGAAAACCCAACATGGAACTGATAGCCTACGTTGCACCCAAAACCTTGCAGGTCTCATATTTAATATTGTATAAAATGACATTCGGACTGAGGGCGGGGGGGGGGAGGAGATCACACAGTGACAACACTGCTTAATGATGGAGTTCCTGGAATGTATCCACATTGTTAATCGATGCAAACCTTTTCATTTGCATTTTTTGTATTTGCTGTAAGCTGCCCTGGGTCCTCTTAGGAGGGGACAGGCGGAATCATCATCACCACCACTACCACCTGTACTAACAGCTTTTTTAAAAAAACAACAGGACACTGAAAAGTATCCTAAAACATTGATAGTTTTTCCTACCCTCAGTGAATGAGAGAATGTATGAGCGTGCATTGTTTTTCCTGGGTTATACTTCCTTAAATTGGCAATTTAGATATCCAAGCAGCAGATAGACAAATTATGGTTAACTGTTCCACAAACATTTGGGATGACGTTGTACATTACAAGCAACATGCATGTTGTGATAATCATTTTTAAAAAATAGCAAGTTCTAATTTCTACAAAAGATTTTCACATTGGCATTTCACAACCAAGAACTGATTCCACAGCCTTATCTTAAGCCAGGACCTTTCAGTTATTTGCAGTCCATCATAAATAAAAATGTCCTCTTTAAGACACTTTCTGGCCTCTCATAATTTTTTAAAACAAATTCTTTTTATTTAAACTAGTATGAAACACCACAAGTCATTAAATGTCTCTTGAAATTTCAACAATGTGTATCTTCTTTCCCAGATCTCCCACCTGTGATATCAGGATAGCTGCATCCAAGTCTTGCTCCAACTGATTAATATGCAATTTGATATCCATTGCTTGTAAATGTTAAATTTGCAGAGGCAACTGAAGATGAAAAACCATGTCTTTGTAAACAACTTTCAAGACATAAACTATATATATTTTATACATGTGCACTGCTACCCATCCGCCCAACTGGAAGTATTCATACCTGGGATAATTCAAGCCTGGGGGTTTCCATCAACTATCAATGAGAAACTGTCTCTTTTTTAATTTCTTGCCTGTTTAAATTTCAGGAGCTCGTTTGACAGTATTTTATTTCAGTCAAGTGCCAGAAAGAAGGTGACTGACATATCACAAATATAGGAGTCCATAAATTTAAAGAGACATAAAATCAAACAAAAACAAAAACAGTCCATAAACCTAAAAAAAGTATCAGTTTATGTGCAGCCTTCCATAATTATTACATGAAGGCTTTTGGGTTGGGGGGTGCTGTATGGAGCCCATGGCTTCAGCATTAGTTCTAGTGCTACTCATGTTCTCTGGTGTTCCAGTCCTCACATCTGGGTAGCTCCTCCCTCTCACAGGCAAGCCAGTTGAAAGTCTTCCTGAGGGGATGGGCCCCAGATGTCCCCAGACTAACCTTGCCTCAGAAAGCACTGGTCACATCTTCCTTGTGTTCCACGGAGTGAAGAAGCATTTCCAGTGTTCTTATTTTCATGTTTATTTTGTTGTTGTTGTTGTTGTTCAGTCGCTAAGTCGTGTCCGACTCTTCGCGACCCCATGGACCACAGCATGCCAGGCCTCCCTGTCCTCCACTAGCTTTCGGAGTTTGCCCAATTTCATGTTCATCGCTTCGGTGACACTGTCTAACCATCTCATCCTCTGCCACCCCCTTCTCCTTTTGCCTTCAGTCTTTCCCAGCATGAGGGTCTTTTCTAAAGAGTCCTCTCTTCTCAGGAGGTGGCCAAAGTATTGGAGCTTCAGCTTCAGGATTTGTCCTTCCAGGGAGCAATCAGGCTTGACTTCCTGCAAGATTGACCGATTGGATCTCCTTGCAGTCCAGGGGACTCTCAAGAGTCTTCTCCTACACCATAATTCAAAAGTACAGAACGTACATAATTCAAAAAGTACAGAAAGTACAGAAAGTACATAATTCAATAGTACAGAACGCGGCGGCTCGGGTGGTTGCTGGAGCACGTCGGTTTGACTCTGTCGAGCCGTTGCTTCGGCGACTACACTGGCTGCCGGTTCTGTTCCGGGCCCAATTCAAAGTGCTAGTTTTGACTTTTAAAGCCCTTTACGGCTCGGGTCCGGGGTATTTGAGGGACCGCCTCCTTCCATATAATCCAACCCGTGCTCTTAGATCATCTGGGGGGGCCCTTCTGACTGTGCCGCCACCAGGAGAAGTGAGAGGGGTGGCAGCCAGGAAGAGGGCCTTCTCGGTGGTGGCCCCCCAACTCTGGAATACCCTCCCCTTAGAATTGAGAACTGCTCCCTCTTTGTTAACATTTCGGCGGGGGCTGAAGACCTTTTTATTCCAAAAAGCTTTTAATTGTTGACAGGCGGGCTGGCTGGTGTGTTATGTTTTATATTTATGATCCACAGGGCTTTTGGCTTTTTAAATTTTATTGTTATGTTTTTAATTTTTTTCTATATTGTTTTAATATTCTTTTATATTGTCTTTTAATGTAAAATTTTATACTTTTTGTAATTGCCACCTTGAGTGCCTTCGGGCATAAAGGCGGGGTAAAAATCTAATAAATAAATAAATAAATAATAAAAGCATCTATTCGTCGGCACTTTGCCTTTCTTATGGTCCAGCTCTCACAGCCATACACTGCTACTGGGAAAACCATAGCTTTGACTATGTGAACCTTCGTTGGCAGGGTGATGTCTTGGCTTTTAATTAAGTTGTCTAAGTTCGTCATAGCTTTCCTCCCAAGAAGTAAACGTCTTTTAATTTCAGGGCTGCAGTCACCATCTGCGGTGATCTTGGAGCCCAGGAAAATAAACTCTGTCTCTGCTTCCATTTCTTCCCCTTCTATTTGCCAGGAAGTGATGGGAGTGGTTGCCATGATCTTAGTTTTTTTTTATGTTGAGCTTCAAGCCAATTTTTGCACTTTCCTCTTTCACCCTCATCAGAAGGTTCTTGAGGTCTTCCTCACTTTCTGCCATTAGAGTGGTGTCGTCTGCATATCTGAGGTTGTTGATATTTCTCCCAGCAATCCTGATTCCAGCTTGTGAATCATCCAGCCCTGACTTCCTCATGATGTACTCTGCATATAAGTTAAATAAGCAGGGTGACAGTATACAGCCTTGTCGTACTCCTTTCCCAATTTGAAACCAGTTCTAACTGTTGCTTCCTGACCCGCATACAGGGTTCTCAGAAGGCAGATAAGGTGGTCTGGTACTCCCATCTTTTCAAGAACTTGCCACAGTTTGTTGTGATCCACACAATCAAAGGCTTTGGCATAGTCAATGGAACAGAAGTAGATGTTTTTCTGGAACTCTCTTGCTTTCTCCCTGATCCAGCGAACGTTGGCAATTTGATCTCTAGTTCCTCTGCCTCTTCGGAAACCAGCTTGTACGTCTGGTAGTTCTCGATTCACATACTGCTGAAGCCTAGCTTGTAGGATTTTGAGCATTACCTTGCTAGCATGTGAAATGAGTGCAATGGTGCGGTAGTTTGTACAATCTTTGGCATTGCCCTTCTTTGGGATTGGAATGTAAACTGATCTTTTCCAGTCTTGTAGCCACTGCTGGGTTTTCCAAATTTTCTGGCATATGGAGTGCAGCACTTTGACAGCATCATCTTTTAAGATTTTGAATAACTCAGCTGGAATGCGATCACCTCCACTTGCTTTGTTGTTAGTGATGCTTTCTAAAGGCCACTTGACTTCACACTCCAGGATGTCAGGTTCGAGCTCAGTGACCGCACCAATGTGGTTATCAGGAACATTTAGATCGGCCTTATAGAGTTCCTCTCTGTATTCTTGCCACCTCTTCTTAATCTCATCTGCTTCTGGTAGGTCCTTGCTGTTCTTGTCCTTTATTGTGCCAACCTTAACATGAAATTGTCCTTTGACATCTCCAATTTTCTTGAAAAGATCTCTAGTCTTTCCCATTCTGTTGTTTTCTTCTATTTCTTTGCATTGCTCATTTAGGAAGGCCTTCCTATCTCTCCTTGCTGTTCTCTGGAAATCTGCATTCAGTTGGGTATATCTTTCCCTTTCTCCCTTGCTTTTGGCTTCCCTTCTTTCCTCAGCTATTTGTAAAGCCTCTTCAGATAGCCACTTTGCCTTCTTGCATTTCTTTCTCTTTGGGATGGTTCTAGTTGCTGCTTCCTGTACAATGTTACACACCTCCGTCCAAAGTTCTTCAGGCACTCTGTCTACCAAATCTAAGCCCTTCAATCTATTTGTCACCTTCACTGTATATTCATATGGGATCTGATTTAGGTCATACGTGGAGGGCCTAGTGGTTTTCCCTACTTTTTTCAGTTTAAGCCTGAATTTGGCAATAAGAAGCTCATGATCTGAGCCACAGTCAGCTCCAGGTCTTGTTTTTACTGCCTGTATAGAACTTCTCCATCTTTGGCTGCAAAGAATGTAATCAATCTGATTTCAGTGTAGACCATCTGGTGAAGTCCATGTGTACAGTCGCCGTTTGTGTTGCTGGAAAAGCGTGTTTGCTATGACTAATGTGTTCTCCTGAAAAAACTCTATCAGTCTTTGCCCTGCTTCATTCTGTAGTCCAAGACCAAACTTGCCTGTTATTCCTATTACCTCTTGACTGCCTACTTTAGAATTCCAATCCCCTATGATGAGAAGGACATCTTTTTTTGGTGTGTGTTCTAGAAGGTGTTGTAGATCTTCATAGAAACAGTCAACTTCTTCTTCTTCAGCATCAGTGGTTGGGGCATAGACTTGGATTACTGTGATGTTGAAAGGTTTGCCTTGGATCCGAATGGAAATCATTCTATCATTGTTGAGATTATACCCCAGTACTGCTGTTCCCACTCTCTTGTTCACTATGAAGGCTTACTCCATTTCTTCTAAGGGATTCCTGCCCACAATAGTAGATGTAATGGTCATCTGAATTAAATTCTCCCATTCCTGTCCATTTTAGTTCACTAACTCCCATGATGTCGATGTTCAGTCATGACATTTCGCGTTTGGCCACATCTAGCTTACCTTGATTCAGATCTGGTTCCAGGTTCCTATGCAGTATAGTTCTTTGCAGCATTGTACTTTCCTTTCACTTCCAGACACATCCACAGCTGAGCTTCCTTTCGGTTTTGGCCCAGCTACTTCACTCTTTCTGGAGCTACTAGTACTCATGTTCTGCTCTTCCCCAGTAGCATAATGGACACCTTCCGACCTGAGGGGCTCATCTTCCAGTGTCATATCGTTTAGCCTTTTTGTTCTGTAATCCATGGGGTTTTCTTGGCAAGAGTACTGGAGTGGGTTGCCATTTCCTTCTCCAGTGGATCACCTTTAGTCAGAACTCTCTACTATGACCTGTCCATCTCGGGTAACCCTACATGGCATAGCTCACAGCTTCATTGAGCTACTCAAGCCCCTTCGCCATGACAAGGCAGTAATCCATGAAAGGGACATGTTTATTTGCTGAGCAGCAAATAGTAGCGCGAGTAGGGCTGTATTTTTTGGGTGAGTTTTTGACCCCACTGAGCCATTTTGAGGCTGGTTTGGGCCCGGCATCTAGAGTGGCACCATGATGCGCTCCATCGCCATTTGGTTTTGGTACAAAATTATGACTCTTCATCAGGCAGCGCAACTCCTGAGGCAGAAGCAGAGACCCAAGGCTGCCTATATGGACTGATTTCAGGGGGCACTAGGTGGGCCTGACCCCCGCAGTGTTTGTCGCCAGGCCGCAAGGCATGTGCGTGCCGAGTTTCGTGCGCATCGCTCGAGGTGTTGCAGAGCCTATGCGGAACATACACATACACACACACACACACACACACATACATACACACATCCTTTTTTATATATATAGATTGGGACATTGATGTTGCTTCCCATAATAAGGTGGTGGTTCCCTTTAAGGGAGGGACATTATTTGGAGAGGCGTTGGACACCCCCTGCTTGTTCAGACCAAGGGAAAAAATGGTTTTGCTTATCAGGGATCGTAGTGGCAAAGAGGGGTTCAAACAGGGGCAGTGTTCTTTTCGCCCCTTCAAGTCCCATACTGCCAGTTCCTCCACTTCCCCCTTCTTCACATGGGAACGAAACCGCCCAGCATGGCATCCTCCAAAGCCAGTCTTCCAGCAGCAAAGCCAACACCACCTCCAGTCTGCCTCCAAAGGGCAAAGCCATAATGATGCTATAGGTTTTCACCAGATCCCTGTGGGAGAGCACATGCAGTTTTTCACAGATCAGTGGGTCCTAACGACGACCAACAAGTGGGTCAGAGAGACAATCAGACAGGGATATTCCCTTGAGTTTCATTCTCTTCCCCAGTACATCCAGTTGGTTCATCCAGGTGCACAGGTCTCGTTGTAAGATCAAGCATGCCAAAACACTGACTTTCATACAGCATTTAGTTCAGGTTGAAGTGATAGAATCTGTCCTGAGGGAACAGCTCAGGCTGGGGATATATTCCCACATTTTTATGGCCCTGAAGAAGTCCAAGGGAACCAGGATTATTCTAAACCTTAAATGTCTAAACAAGTGAATCAGAACTCAACAATTCAATCTGGAGACTCTAAGATCTATTCTCTTGGTCATCAGAAAGCAGGATTACCTGGTCTGTCTGGATTTATAGGATGCCTATCTCCTTGTGTCTATTCTTCCAGCACACAGAAAGTTTATCAGATTTTGTTACCAGGGACTTCACTACCAGTACAAAGCCCTCCCTTTCAGCCTCTCACAGCCCCATTCACCAAAATCTTGATCTCATTGCAGACCTAAGGCTGAGTGGAGTAGCTGCTTTCCCTTACCTCGATGACTTCCTCTTGATATCGAGGGCTTCCCATCTAAGCAGCCTTCACTTGGAATGGACTATGCAGACGTTTGTCATTATGGCGTCCTCATCAACGAGGCAAAGAGTAATCTTCTATCAACTCAGCGTCTGGAACATCTGGGTGCTGTGACTGACCTGCAGCCACACAAAGTTTTCTTGTCTAAGAAGAGGAAAAATACTGGAGTTGGCAACCAGGATCCTACAGAATCAGCACCAGGATATCCTTCTACTGGCACACCTCGGGATGTTGTCTGTCATCAGGATATAATTCTCTGGGCAGGACACTTGAACATCTGCTGCTTCCTTATCAAAGCTCCATTGACCAGAACAGAAGCAAGATCATTTCTCTGGACTTGTTCATTCAAAGGAACATTCAATCGTAGTCTACAGAATGGGTCCCCGATTCATGTGTCGTGTTCATGGATGTGAGTCTCTTCAGCTGGATGGCTCATCTGGATGGCCAGATATCCCAGGGGCGCTGGACTCCAGTGGAAGTGAAGAGATCAATCAACAGTCTGGAGTCAAGGACACTTTTCTTAGCACCAAAGACATTCCCAACATCTTTGAGAGGCAGGGATGTGTTGGTCTATACAGACAACATGTCCACCCACACTGACATCAACCATCAGAGGAGAACTTGTTCAAAGTCTCTTCAGCCTCTATCACATCAGCTGTTTCTTTGGGCAGAGAACAGCGTAGCATTAATACAGGCAGAACACATTTCGGAGGTCAACAATGTGGCAGCGGACTGGCTCAGCAGACAGGATGTGGATGCCAAACCAAGTGGCACCTGCATCAGGAGTCCTTCAACCTTATAGCCAGAAGGTTCGGAGAGATGGAGCTTGTTCACAAGCCAGGAGAATAATCAACTACCAAGATTCTTCACAAGGAAAAGATGCAGGGATGCAGAGGTACTAGACACTTTAAATCTATCATGGCCAAAGGATCTGCTCTATGCCTTTCCCCCAATCAAGCTACTTCAAAAGTCCATCTGAAGATCAGACAGGTGCAAGTGGAAGTAGTGTTGGTTGCTCCCTTTTGGCCGAGACATCCATGATTTACCAAACTCATGGACCTTTCCATAGCCAGCCCATTCTGCCTTCCTCCGATTTCAGAACTTCTCAGCCAGGGCCCAGTGCTGCATCCTTAGCCAGAGATGTTGCATTTGACTGCCTGGAGGCTGAGTGGTGTGGTCTAGCGGGGTTAGGCTATTCCAAAGCTGTTCTAAAAACTTTACTGTCTGATAGGAGACCTTCCACCAACTATGTCTATTCTAATACATGATGAGCATTTGAAAGATGGTGTAGGAAACCAGGTCAAAATCTAAAACCAAACACTTGTTAGAATTCCTTCAATCCTGATTGGAAAAGGGTTTTAGCATGGCCACCCTTAGAGGGGGGTGTCTGCTACAGCCTTGATTTTGGGTTTCCCAAGGTAGAAGGCATTATCCTCTCATCAACTTACATGTATGTAAATTTCTCAGGAGTGTGGCTCTTATTAATCCCCCTCTAGTTCTTAGGGCCCCTACTCGAGACCTTTCTCTTCTTTTGAGGGCACTAACTAGATCCCCATTTGAGCCCACTTGCTCTTTGAAATTACTCTCTCTCAAGATAGCCTTTTTAGCTGGCATCACCTCAGCTAGATGGGTTTCAGAGACCGCAGTCTTTTCGATTGGAAAGAATCTCTGTAACTTACAGAGATAAAACCAGCCTATCCTCCTGTATCTGATCCCACCTTCCTACCCAAGGAATTTAGTTAATGCCTTCATCAATCAGAAGAGGTGATTTTGCCCATTTTGCCCAAATCTTCCCATCTGAAGGAGAGAGAATGACATACCTTAAATGTGAAACTGGATGTCAGTTTTTGTCTTTCCAGAACTGCATCTTTCAGGTGTTTGGAGGCTTTGTGTCTTTTAGAGCACCTAAACAGGGTTATAGAGTGTCTTCCTCCATTATATCTAGATGGCTTTGGGAGGCAATTGCAGAGGCATATAAAGGCTTGTGGGTCTAAGCCCCCAGGGGCAAGGTTTTTTTCTGTGTTCAGTACTTGCAGATGTTCTTATTGGACGGGAAATATGGCAAGCTTGGAGCTGATTTGTACTGCATGCAAGATGAGGACATCTTGCATCATCATCCTTTGTTCTGTTCACCAGGGAGGTGGTCTTTGAGGCTTTACCACAGTTTGGGGACATCCAGGGCCCCTCCCCTCAGGAAGACTTTCAATTGGCCGGCCTGCCTGCCTGCTTGAGAGGGAGGAGCTACCCAGATGTGAGGTCTGACCCTGCTATGAAACAACAAGAAAGGGAGTTCACAAGAAATAAACCTGCCCGTTTATAGACTACTGTAAATTTTATCTATAACGGAGGTGCCTACTACTGTATTCACCAAATCAATTAATTCAATGTTTCTCAAACTTTTAAAACCAGGACCCACTTTTTAGAATGGTACATGTGTCAGAACCCACCAGAAGTGATGTAATTGACATGGAAGTGATGTTACAGCCAGAGATGATATCATCAAGCAGGAAGTGCCATCATTATGACATAATAAAATAATACTCATGGAATGAAGTGGAATACAAACTGGCATTCTTGGACTACAGCAATTATAGAACCATAAAACAACCCTGACAGAAAGCAAGATCAGAATAACATATTATGTAAAAGCACTGAGCTGAAAACAAAATTTAAAAAACCCTCACTTGCAAATTCAAACACAAAAGGAATACAGCAAGAGTAAGATCTGCAGCTTCCACAATGGCTGCTCCCAGCTTTCCATGACCCATCTGACATCAGGTTGGGACCCATCTAGTGAGTTCCCGACCCACAGTTTGAGAAATCTACTGAGTGGTGGTGGGGGAGACAAAAAAAGAGGTGAAAACAGCTAACATTTAATATATGTGACACACTATGCACGTGATAGTATTACCTGCTAACTGGGCAAGAGGCACTTTTTCCAGTAGTGTTCCTCTTATATTTAGCAGGGGGAGAGTAATTGTCCCTCTTCACCCCTGCACAGTCTTTCTAGTGGCTGTTGCGGGCGATCTGCCTTTTTTTTAAGATTGTGAGCCCTTTTGGGACAGGGAGCCATTTAACTTTATTATTACTATTTGCCTGTAAACCGCTTTGTGAATTTCGTGTTGAAAAGCGGTATGTAAGTACCTGTTGACTGACTGACTGACCTGCCAGAATCACTAGGCAACTGAAACCTCCATCTCAGAATGGTGATAACTACACCAAGGAGTGTAACTACAAAGTGTAGTTGCAAGGTGCTGCAATTCACAGGGTCAAACACCCTATAACCATTTGCCTATAAACCGCTTTGTGAACTTTGTGTTGAAAAGCGGTATGTAAGTACCTGTTGGTTGATTGATTGAGTGATTGATTGATAACCAGCCCAAGGCCCATAAGAGTTGTGAATATTTAACAGGGTGTAGCCTTAAATACTTGCAATTCAAGTCAACAAGGCACACATCCTCTGCCACCAGCCTGGGACCACAGCTAAGAGGGAACAGTCTCCAAAAGAAGACTGTACATACTCAAAAATTATGTTCTAAATACATCAGATCTGGTTCTAAAGAAGCCTCTACATCATGCAAAGATAACTATTTTACCAGAACGTTGTTCTACAGAAAACATTTTACACTAAAAAGCATTCATACACAAAATGAGTCCAGGCAGGAGTCTGTGGATGAACAGTTTCTCTTTGCAAGTACCACATCATTAATAGAGTCATTGTTGCTTTAGCAAAATAGAGATACAAGGCAGGATATAAAAGCAGTCAGATTAAATTAGGCCATGACCCAACACATTTTTCCTTTGTTCTCCTCTCAACCTCTCGTAATCCTGACCAAACCTCTCTATTTCTTCTCCTGACTAGAAACGATGCCTCACTGGACAGATTAACAAGGTGGCATCTGTTTGCATGACCAAACTAAAAAGCCATGTGAGGGCTGGTTTTGTTTGCAAACCACAATGTAGTTAATAGATGGCATTACTTGATATTTTTTCCCAGTGACAAAGTGCTCTCTCCATCTAACATACATTAATTTTTCAGTTCAGAGAAACTGCAATTACATTGAAATTGAAAACAGATGATCTTGCTATATAAAGTTGTCTACCCTAAGCCATTAATATGTGCCTTTAAAACATAGGATAAATGTGAAGATAAAAACCTAACACCAGAATTAAATCACAATCCACAAATTCCAACTTTTAAACAAGTGGACTGAAACTTCGAAACACTTACAGGCTGAGATTATGCATGTTATACTAGTTTTATTTTTTTAAGGCTTTAGCCATATAAGAATGAATGTAAAGATAGTTTTTTTTTAAAAAAAATCTACTGTCGAGAGTATGTGCTGCTCTCTAAGGTAGAAATTAGGGGCCCTACCTTTAAGGGGCAGGGTGGGGGAAGCACTGATGCAGTTTTTAGGATCATGCCACTTCCAGGGAAGAAAGGGGCTTTCTGTACCTTCCAGATGGAAGTGCCGGCCTCCGGGGAGGGTGAAAAGAGCCCCACAGATGCCTCCAGAGGGCTCCCCAAGCCTCAGAAAATATAAAAATCTCAATCGTGAAACCGGAAGTGGGTCATGATTGTGATTTTTATGTTTTCTGAGGCTTGGGGAGCCCTGCAGAAGCATCCGGGGAGTTCCCCATGCACCCTGCAGGCTGGTGCTTCCATCTGGAAGGTAAGGAAAGCCCCCTTCTTCTCGGACAACACTGTGATCCAGAAGATTGCATCGCTGCCTTCTCCCCTCCCCAGCACCAACTTACAACAGTCCCCAAACTCCCAGAGTGTTTAAAACTGCTAATCTAAGGTCTCCCAAAACAGCAAAGAAATAGCAGTTTAAGACTATTAAGATCTCTTGGATCTGGGCTTTTATTTGGGAAGCATCAAGAGCGACTATCTAAATTAACTCAATCCATTCTATTTACTACCTGAACATTTCTTGCTAACATGTTAATGTAAATGCAGCTCAACCGACAAATGTTATCAACACGGAAAGCTATGTTTATTGGTAAGAAACAGCTTTTCTTCCATATCATTTTCTTCAATACGACATTCAAGCGAATTATGAAATTATATATCTGTCAAATTTTAAACATGTCATTTGATCTTCAGTTTCCACTATGGCTGTTACGCAGTTGATGAAATGCTGCCCTCTAGAGACTATTGCACAGAAAAGAATGTGCAAGTGTGGAAAAGTCTACATAGGGACTAAGGAGCATATTTACCAGGGTGAAGGACCACGAACACCACTGCCATCTAGAACAATGTGAAAAATCAGCAATGACAGGACATGCTGTGAAAACTGATCATCAAATAAATCTTAATCAAACTCAAGTTCTTTCTACACTGCAACAATACCATACCAGAATCTATAGGGAGGCCATGGAAATTCAAAAACATAAAAACAATATGAACAAAAAAGAAGAGATCCTCAGCGTAAGTAATGCCTGGCTTCCAGAACTTAAACATACTAGAATTAAAAACCTTGAGAAACCCGCATAGGAAATTGTGATAATGAGGAACAGCCAAAAATGTGTGGGTATGCCATTAAACATTCAAGCAGGCGCTGGCAAGTAAGGCTGTGGCCAGCTACCAGGTGAGGCCAATTAGACATCTACTTGAGCCACCAGGGATGCTGTTCAGAACAATGAGCAGTGGATACAAAATTCTTTGCAACCCTTTGAAGATGTTTTCCACAAGTAAAAGTGAAACATTTGGGACTAAATCCCACAATGCAGTTTAATCCATGGCTTGAAGGCTCGAGCAACATTTTAAACTATGTTTTAAAGAAAGAACAGTTTTTTCCAACAAGCAATTTATTTTCTAGGTCTATGTCTGAAACAGCTCCTACTGCCACTTTAATTTCAAGCCTACCTGCTTTTTTATGGACAGACTAGCTAATCTTCATGTTCCCCCTTCACACACTACTAGCAACCTCAGGGTCATATTTTTTTCCCCTAAAACTAGATTTTTTTACAATCCCCCATAAAAACCACAAACTAAGAAATGAAACAGCAACTACCTGTGTTTTTGTCTGACATTATCTCCACTGTTTGTGTCCAGGGACACCTTTAAACATCCTGAATTAGAAGATTTATATGTAAAACCAAGAAATGATTGATAATGCACTTACTAGTGTCCACACAATTTTCTAGGATAAAATTGGAAGCTCATGATTGCTATGAAAGAACCATACCATTCTGCAGTACAGTGACTAATGAGGCATTGTTCACAATTAGAATCAGAGCTCCCTCTTGTGGCCCACGGACTAACTAGCTATAAGGCTACAATATATTGCAACACAATCAAAATGAGAAAACATACCAAGAAAAACAGTGTGGTTTACCAGTTTTTCAGCGACTCCCCTTCCCCAGTTTTGACAGCACTGCCCTGAACAGAGCTCAGGTTCTTAAGGTACAAAAGAGCTTAAGGTACAAAATAAATGCATGTTGTTATAAACCAGCTGGATACCCTTGCTTTTTTACTGTATCTAACAACCGGGGGGGGGGGGGGACAGAGAACTCCTTACATGTAGCCCACTCCTGCAGACTGTTCCTAAAGACTCTCCAGGTAGTCGGAAGAGGTCTGCAGTGCCCCAAGGCTCAACCTGCCCCACACAACTGCGAGAAGCCCAAGCCTTATGCAACTGAGAGTGAGTGAGGCCTGGACAAGGGGGGCAGTCGGCAAGGAGATATGCACACACCCATCAGAGTCATGCCTTCGGTTTTTAAGAGAGCCAGCCTGTGCTGAGAAGGCATGAGGGAAGGAAGGAGCCTGGACAGGGGGATTGGGGAGAGACATCCCCCACATCATCAGAGACACCTTTGGAGACCACAGGCTTCTGTCAGGCAGTAGGGTAACAGGAAGGGTTTTACTGTTATTTCACTGTTACCAACACACACTACAGAAATACAGCACACACAAGCAGCTTACTTTTATGTGCTGGAATAAATATCTCAGAACCAGAAGATCACAAGAAACACTTCCTTGGACTAGGGAGGCCTCCCCGACTCTCAGAAAGATGTCATATGCCTTAAGAGGGCCTCATCACTTTCAGGTATTTGGGAAAACCAGGAAGCCATTATTTTTGGCCTTCCAGAAGCATTCCAAGGGCAGGGAGGCTGGTGCAGCCTCCCTGGCTGTCAGAACAGCCTCTGCATAAAGCAGAGCACGGCTTGGAGGGTGCAGCCCATGCCAACAAGGTCAGGAGGGCCAGAGGCTCATAGGGGACACCAGAGGCATGCCACGGACCGGACAGATGCTCTCCAAGGGCCGCATCTGGCCTCCAGGCCAGGGTTTGGAGATCCCTGCTATAGAGGTTCCTATTGAGGAATCAGTGAAAACACTGTTGCATCAGTGAAATCCTGTTTCATCCCTTAGGGGAAATGTTTTAAAAATCCCTTCTTAGTAAGTGCTTATGTCACGGAAGGAATGTACTCCATGAAATTCACGTTTCTAGGTCCAGAATTTTGGGTTGTGCGTTGATATGTCAGTCAGTTCAAGGGGAACAAAATTACCTTTCAAAATTTTGTAAAGACCCTCTTATTTAGATGAAAATTTAAATAAGGTTAAAAGAAAGATAGAACTCCTTCTAGATCACATTATACACTTAGATCTGTGACTTAACTGTGCTGGGGCTGTAGTTGAGACTCTACTTCATATGGACTTGCCCAGTAACTGCCCTCTTGCGGTTGGTTAGCTATTATTTGCTCTATATTAGAAATGACACTACCATTTAAAGATAGGCATGTTAAGATCTCCCACTTTCCCACTTCATGGAAACTGGTTCAGAACCTGGAGTACTGTGTGCCTTGGTTATGCAAATAAAACCTAGAAGACAGTCATTAAGCCCTGGTACACTAACAGTTGGAAGACTTACAGGGTATTCAAAGGAAAATGTACTACAATAATCAACAAGACAAAATGTATTGCAGTGTAAAGAATGCTGTTCTGGAATCATATGAATCACAATTGGTTATATAGACTGGCCTGTGTCAATTGTTTCTCTTATTTGATGTGAATTTTTTTAAAATTTTTTAATATTGGGGTAATACAACAAATCTCAGTATCTTGAGACAAAATCCTGCCTTATCTGCAGGCTCCGATAGCATATGCAGTATATTTGCATATGCAGAAAGCTTTGTTTCTGTGCTGCCTCAGAACAGGGAAAATAGATCCAGTTTTTTTCCTGTTTGGATGGATGGGTTTTTCACAGCCCACCAAAAATCAGGTGGGTCACAACCCACAATTTGGGAACCACCGCTATGATTATTTGGAAACAGGCTCGACTGAACTTCCTTCTAAGACAATAAGTTAACTTACCTGCGGGTTCCAAGTGGGATCCAGTTTCTTCACTGTAGCAATGTATTCTTGCATTGCCTGCTCAGGATTTTTATCACCCAATGCTTTCCAAGCTTCCCTGGGACATAGAAGAACCACCATTACTCAGGAGAAGTTAACAAATCTATCGCCAGATTTCCCATGTCTCCCACTTACTTGACTGGGAACAGGCTTATATACTTGATTCCATAACCTTAACCCACCCATCCCTCCCTCATTTTCTGACTTATCTGTATTATCATTTTCTGACTTAGCTTTACAGTGAGCACACAACAGGCTATTCCACCCATTTTCTAATGATACAGAGTATGAGTCAGAAACATGGAACACCACAATTATTTTAATGTTATTCTCCATCACCAGCTCCCTACACTGAACACTCAAACTGCATTCTAAGAGGCCTTGGGTTTATGGCAGCCTGGTGCAAGGGATGCCAACACAGAATCACAGCCTACAGGCATCACTCAGTTTCTTCAACAGTTTCTTGCTAGCCTCTTAAATTACTGTTTAAATTCAGAAAGTTCAAGAAGCAGTTTGGTGGTCCCATAAAGGAAAGATATGACTATATTAACAAAAGCAGTTAATGGCCCAACTTTCTGAGCCAGGAAACTTGAAAAACAGATTCAGTGGTTCTCAAACTGTAGGTTTGTGACCCACTAGTGGGTCACAACCCAATTTTTGGTGGTTCGCGAAACTGACATGGTAGATTAGGCTAAGTATTAAACAACCTGCTACTTGGGGGAAGCACTGCTGCCCAATCACATTATAGCCACAGAGGCCTGAGCGGTAAAGTGAAACCATTTTTTGTGGGTCCCGATGCTAAAATGTTTTAGAACCACTGGATTAGCTTCTTCTAGGAATTCTCCAAGGATGTTTGTAAACAGCAAGCTGAGATTATATCCAGATTTAGAGCACATGATGGATACATGCCTGCCGAGTTCCCTGACCAAACAGGGGCTTGGGGAGGGGGGGAAGGTGGGAGGGGCAGAACTGGGCGGAGGGAGGACAGAAGCTGGGCGGGCCGCCTGAGGGGGTTGGAGTGTGGATCAGGCTGTAAGGATCTGGAGTCATAAGACTCCGTCCCTGGGCTAGGTGGGCCCAATCCAGCCACTCAGATTTGCACCAGCGAAAATATCCCCTTAGCCCGAGGTGAGCTCCAGGTGCTGCCTAACCTGCATCAGGGTCAGGGCGGGCAGGAGGGCTTTTCGCAGCATGGGGTTTTCCACCCTCGCTGAGCCTGTAGTCGCTGCTTGAAGGCATGCAGAATGGTCTCCCTGCTGGGACATCAAGCTACCCACAACACGCCAGCAAACCTTCAGATGGGCCTCACAACACCCAAGGATGTCACAGCACACACGTTGGAAACAGTTGATATAAGGCAGTGGTCTTCAACCTTTTTTGGGCTGTGACAAAAGTATGAGTCTGGGCAGCCACTACTGATCTCACCTGACCCAGTCACTACCCAATCTACCCCATCATTGCATAAAATATTTAATTGTTTATTTAATTCATAACCCGCCTTTCTCTCCAAAGGGCACTCAAGGCTGTTGAAAAACAAAAAAATAAAACATTGAAACGATATAATATACAGTAGAATATAAAATATACAGTAAAAGCAAGCAGCAGCGAAAAAATAATTAAAATAGTAATTTAAAAAGCAGCCATCACCTCCTTACAGGGCATTAAAAGTTTCCAAAATAAAAATATCTTGAGGCCTCACCAAAAGTTTAAAAATAAAGGAGCTGTTCTTAACTCAACAGGCAGGGAATTCCACAAAACTGGCACCACCACGGAGAAGGGCCTGTTTCTGGCAGCCATCCCCCTAACCCAATGTCATTCAAACTGTGCGGTGGGACCCACTTGGCAGGTCGTGACCTGATGTCAGATAGATCATGGAAAGTTGGGAGCAGCCATCTTGGAAGCTGCAGACCTTACTCTTGCTATAGTCATGTTATGAGTGTTAACAGTTTGAATGTTCAAGTGAGGGTTTTTTAAAAAATTGTTTCAAATTCAGTGATTTTATGTACTATTTTGTCCTAATCTTGTTTTCTGTCAGAGATGTTTCACGGCTGTTCAATTGCTGCAGTCCAAGAATGCCAGTTTGCATTCCAGGAGTGTCATTTGATTACATCACAATGATGGCACTTCCGGCTATGACATCACTTCCAGGCTAATTACATCACTTCCAGTAGGTCCCAAAACGAGTGCCATTCTAAAAAGTGGGTCCCAGTCTAAAAGGTTTGAGAATCATTGCCCTAACCTCTCTTAGGGCGCAATCCTACCCAGCGCTGGGGTAGGAGCACCGGCCAGCCAGCGCCCTGTCCAGTGCTGGGTAGGTGGAGGCTGGAGCCTCCCTGCGGCAAAGGTGCGTGCGCTCCCTTACTATAGGGGAGGCTCCAGCCTCCCCTATGTGCTCCTCGGATCTGCGCACGCTAAAGAGCAGGCGCAGATCCAAGGAGACCACGCGGCTCAAATCGGGGCCGCACAGCCTCTCTGACGGGCTTAGGAAGTGGCCGTATGGCCACCTCCCAAGCCCGCCCACATCACGCTCAAGTCCCACCCCGCCTCCCTCCCTCCCTCCAATCCCCATGCCGCCTCGGCACGAAGCCTCCCTCACGCCGACTGGCTTCGGTCAGCGCGAGAGAGGCTCAGCACGGGAACAGCAGGGCCGGCGCTGCCTGCAGTGCTGGTCTGGTTAGCACCGAAGCGGGGATGCTGATCGGCGCTCCTGCGTCGGCACTAAGGGCGCAGCGTCAGCGCAACCCCGTTGCACTGACACTGCGCGGGGTTTAGGATTATGCTGTTAATGGCGGCCCCCTCAGATGACCAAAGAGATCAAACCAGACTGGAAGAAGGCAGTAGAGCATTATAGGTCAAAACCAGCACCTCAGCTTGGACCAGAACTGAACCAGGAGCCAGTGCAGCAGCCAGAGCAGCAATTTGACAAGAGTCAAACCACCAACCTCCAGCAACCACATGAGCCACTGCATTAGGCACTAGCTGCAGCTTCTGCTAACCCCTGCTAACTGGGCAAGAGGCACTTTATCAAGTGGTGTCCTCTTATATTTAGCAGGGGGAGAGCAATTGTCCCTCTTCACCCCAGCACAGTGTCTTTCTCCTGGCTGTTGCTGGTGGTGTTCTCCATTCTTTTAGATTGTGAGCCCTTTTGGGACAGGGAGCCATTTAGCTTTATTATTACTATTTGCCTGTAAACCGCTTTGTGAACTTTATGTTGAAAAGCGATATATAAATAGATTGATTGATTCTGGACCATTTTCAAGGGCAGCCCCACAAAAAGTGCATTAGAATAATCTAGATGTCACCATGGCATGGACTATGTGGCCAGATCCTATTGAGGCAGGTACAGCTGCAGCTGGCGCACCTGCAAGAGCTAGGCAAAGGCTCTCATGGCTACAGCCAACACCTGGGCATCAAGGAGCAGCTGCGAGTTCAGGCTAACCCCCAGGGTGCAAACCTGCTCTTTTGGGGGAGTGCAACCCCATTCAGAGCAGGCCAAGTGTCCAGCACTTGCATCATGGATTTCTAAACCAGGAGGACCTCTATCTTATCTGGATTTAATTTCAGCTTGTTAACCCTCATCCAGATCCCAACTGCTTCTAAGCAACGCTCCAGAACCCCCACAGCTACCTTGGTATCTGGTGGAAAGGAGAGACAGAGCTGAATGTCATCAGTGTACTGATGGCACCCAAGTCCCCGGATGACCTTTCCCAGTGGTTTCATATAGATATTAATAATAATAATAATAATAATAATAATAATAATAATAATAATAATACTTAGATTTATATACCGCCTTTCTTAGGTCACCAGATTTCTCTGATGACTATAACTCAAGGCGGTTTACATGGGCAGACTTTATTCAGAAACCCGAAGGTTTTTACAATTTATACAGAAATGTCCTATCTTTCAAGAACTACACACATACAGATGGATCTTTCTGGATTTAGTCCTTCTTTCTGGCCACCCATTTGTCTTCTTGCTGGCTGATAAATGGCTTCCCTGCTCCCACCAGAGAAGCGGCTGAACTTCGGCACAACTCCCCCTCACGCAAGGCAGCCAAAGCTCAATCTGGGATTTGTAAGCCAGGAAGGAGTGGACCACTACAAAACAGCCCCACCCCCGCAATCCCCAACTCGGCCAGGCACCCTAGAAAGACACCAAGGTCGATATTGTCAAAAGCTGCTGAAAGTTCCAGGAGGACCAGCAAGGATACACTCCCTTCGTCCGGCCCCCATGTAGGTTATCCCCCAGGCAACCAGTGCTGTCTCTGTCCCAATGTCTGGCATAAAGACAGACTGAAAGGGATCCAGATACAGTCAGTCCTCATTATCCACTAGGATTAGGTTTCTGGAAATCCTCGCAGATAGCAAATTTGCAGATAATGGGGTTAGGCGCAAGGGGTACCTTATATGCCATCAGAAGAATCCAGCAGAGATGTAGCAGGAAGCCAGCAGGGTGTAGCAGGAAGTCCCAAAAGATCTCTGAATGCTGCAGAGACCTTCCAGAGGCTGCAAGGATCTTCAGATTGGCACCTGCAACCAACAAGGACCACGTAAACATGGCTGGAGGATGTTTCTGCCAGCCATTTTAAAAGGGTCAGCCTGGTCACAAGTGCCATTCTGAAGATTCCTGCATACAGAGGCGCAGATAACGAAGTAAATAGCAATCCTGCCTCTTGCAAATAAGCAAATTCGCAGGTAGCAAGTTCACATATAGAGGACTGACTGTAATCCATTTCATCCAGAACTCTCTCAAGCTGAGAAGCCAACACTGACTTGACCAGACAGAAGAGGTTCAAGACTGGCCAATAATTACCTAACACTGTGGAATCCAGAGGGGACTTTTTTAGGAAGAGGTGAACCGCTGTACAACGGCAACACTCCCTCCTTCAAAGATTAATTTACTACCCTCTCTGTCCACTCACCCGATCCATCTTGGGCAGAACCAATCAACCATCCAGCCGGCAGCCAGCCTCACACTCCAAAGGAGCCTGCCCATATCCTCAGGCTCCACAAAATGAAAAGAATCCCACAACCCAGGACTGACTGGTGGGGACCTCAGACAATTGTCAATGTGGAGTCCAAGTCTTGGTGAATCCACGCAACTTTATTCACAAAGTGCCTGGCAAACAGGTCACAGTGGACCTCCGTGTGTTCCTCCTGATTAACTGGTGCGGTCTAATGGATAGAGAACCCCCCACACACACACAACACGGAACAGTTCCGCTGGCTGGCTCTGTGACAATGTAATGCTGGCAGAGAAGGAAAAACGCTTTACTGCCATCATTGCCATAGAATAGGCCCTACAATGAGCCCTAGCTCATGTCCAGTCATACCTGTCACAAGTCTTTCTCCACTGTTGCTCAAGACGACTACCCTGCTGCTTCATTTTTTGCAGCTCCTCAAGAAGCCAAGAAGCCACTCTGACTCTGCTACATGGCTGACCGCTCAGGGGTGATCTCGTCCCTAGCCCTGGCCATCTCCTTATTCCAGAGATCAACCAAGGCCTCAGGCAGGTCGCTGGCCTTGCCAGCAGAGAATCCTCCAATGCCCTCAGGAAAACATTCAGATCCATTAGTCTTTGGGGGTGCCCCACACAATAAGGTCCTCCACCTCTGCAGAGACAATCTCCTCCACATCCAGATCACCTTTTCTGTGTTCAGAAAAGAATATCAGGTCTAACATGTGTCCAGCTTCGTAAGCTGAGGTAGAGATCTTCTGTGACATGACCATGGTTGTCATGGTGGCCATGAAATCCTGAGCTGAACCTACTACTGGGGCCTCAGCATGCACATTGAAGTCCCCCAGTACCAGCAGTCTGGGAGGGGGCCTCCAATGCAGCATCCAAGATGAAACCAGTCAGCTCAGGTAGGAAGACTGTTGGGCAGCAAGGTGGTGGGTGCATCAACAGAATCCCAATCCTGTCTCACCCTTCCAACATGATATACAGACACTCAAACCTGGTGAATTGCTGGACAGGGCTACTGGTAAGGGAGAGGGATTACCGATAGATTATTGCGACCACTCCTCTCCATCCCTGCAGTTGTGACTGACGGACCAACCAACCTATATAATTTTATTTAACATTAGCAGGCTTATTAATTTTATTTCTAGACCTGTCTTTACAGATGGAAGGACAGGAGACATCTGAGGCAAAATAACACAAGTTTGAGGGTCAATACTCCCCAAACTAAGACGCTGAACCCCTGCTCAGAAGCTTCTGGGGAGTTCAGCATCTTAGACTGGGGAATACTGACCCTCAAACTATTATGCCTCAAATAATTGATGTTTCCTGTCCTTCCATCTGCTGCTGGGGGAGAAAGGGCCCACTTCTGAGGGGGAGAAAGGACCAAGTGACCCAACCAGGTAAGTGCTCAAGGGAGTCCTTGTGCTCTTCATCCCTCTGTCATCTTTTTCTCCTTTTTAGTGCAGCCGAGAGGCTGCTACTGCTCTCTTCATCCTCTCACATGCTTGCTAAACATTCATTTTTCCTCTCTATCCCCCTCCAAGGTCGTCACAAGAGTCTGCCTCTATGCCGGTTTAGAGATGTGAAGTCCCGGAAAAAAACCAGAAAAATTCAGAAAAAAACTGGTTTTTTTCCCTGAAGCACAGGGAATTTTTTTTCCGAAAAAATTGGAAAAATTGAAAAAAGAAAAAAATTTCTGGAAATTTCACATCTCTGACACAGCCTCTGACTCCTCTTGCTTCTCGCCTTCTTCAGACTCCTCCATCCTCTGCAGCACGTGAAAGATTCTGGTCTATGGTTGGAAACACACTAAATCAAGAAATAAACTGAAACATGAAAGGGTACAGAAGCTTGTTTCAATCTGGGCAAACCTTCAGTTTTTAGAAGTCCATAATAACTGTGATAATGACAGACACAACAGCATAGCTGCAGAAGCAGAGACTGAAATTGACACTGATAATTACAGCTCAGAAAATGATTCTGATTAAATGTCATGCCCATTTGAGATGCCCTATATATCTAGACACTGTAACAAGGGAGCTTTCATTCCTGTCTTGCTATCAGATAACACCATGATTCAATTTAAAAAAGACTGGCATTACAAGGACATTCCTCTCTTCCTTGACCAGCTCTATTCTATGCAATCTTAAACTATTTTTGAAGATTTGCTGGGGAACGTTAAACAAGAGCTACATGTGTAGAGTATCATCATGCAGATTATCAAGGTATCACTGCTTTCCATCCATCATGACATAGGTAAAAAGATAGGAGGGACCCAAAATCTGTATTGATGCACTGTACTAACTGATCCAAAGATGTCATCAAATAACACAAAATAAGCTGAATGCCCAGCATTTCTGCATCCTTTAAAGAAAACTCAAAGAGATCTGGAAAAATAAATGGAGATAGCTAGGAATTTTTAGAAGTTTCCACTTACCACTTCTGCTTTCCTTCAAAGTCAAAAAAACCAGGTTTGGAAGTGTTGCAGCTACCACATTTGACCTAAGAAATAGATGGGATAGATGTTGTGTTAAAATAACAAAATACCAAAGAAGGATCATGCTGAAGTGTTTTGCTATTTGCTGTGAACAAAGCAATTTGCTTTAGGAATTTAAATTTGTCATAAGAATAGCCTTGCTAAAACCCATTCAAAAACCATTCAGCTAAAACCCATTCAGTCCATCACTTTTCTCCAACCAGAAAAGCTCTGGTATCTGGAAGCTCACAGCTTGCATTACAATAGTGAGGGATGGTCTTGTTTCTCCTCACCAATTATTAATTATTTCCTCTAATTACTTGGGTTCCATTTACACTCATTGTATCCAATAAGGCTATTTTGGTTTATGGATCTTTCAATACAATTGTCAAATATAACTATAAGCAAAACTGAAATAAAAAGACAAACCTATAATAGCATTTGCTTACAATATCATGGTTTTCCTTCAGGCACATTACTAGGAATGAGGGTTTTTTGGTGATATTTTTTCTTGAATTTCTTGATTAAAAGAATTTCTTGATTAAAATAGCAAATTGTGGTGTTATGTGTTTTTATCAAAATTCTTATTCAAAATTGTAGAAACAACAACAGAGGCACAACAAGCAGCTCTGTTGGCAGTATTAATTAGAAGCTTTGGCATGGTTCTCTTTTTTTCTTTAACCGTCTGATGAGGGCAGAAAAAAAAGACAAATGTCTTTTGGTTAACATAGTTCAGCCAAAATTGTAAAGTATTACAGCAGTGGTTTCCAAACTTGTTTTGCAACGGGACTCAGTTTTAAAAACAACACTGAAAAGATCTTCTATTTTGCAGAACTCAATAAAAGGTTTATACCCACTTACAAACAGATACCAGTGGTGTTTCTACAGGGATGGCAAAGCTCTAAGTTTTGCAAGAAGCCTTACCTTGCAGTGGAGATTACTCCTCTCCTGCACCGTTTTAGCCAATCTTGGCGTTGCTTACTGGCTACAGCAGCAAGG
>JAJKFI010000086.1:1731596-1747231 GCA_029204185.1 Lerista edwardsae
CAAGGGAGAGGAGGGATTTACACGACAGGGTAAAGCTTCTTGCAAAACTTAGAGCTTTGCCATCCCTGTAGAAACGCCTCTGACAGATACTGATTTGGAAGGAGATGAATGTGGGGAGGTTGCTTGCTTGCACAATCCCCCCTTACTGTATCTGTATCTACAGTTACTTGTGTCTAGAGCAGTGGTTCCCAATGTGGGGCACACGCCCCACAGGGGGGCAATTTGATTTTTAAGGGGGGGGCAATTCAAGAATGAGCTATTAACAGTGAATTTGAAAGCCCACTAATTGTTCTTATATCTTATTATTCATAAATTAAGCTAAGAACGTTTTTTAAATTTCCCTCTTTCCGTGCAATCTTTTATTTTTTTCTTTTATGGATGCCATGTTCTTTCGGAACTTTGTTTAAACCAAGTTAATGGCTTTTTAGGCTTCCTCCACAGGAATAGGAGTCTATTTTTTGAATAATAAGAATTATATGTTATGGGGGGCATCAGGATTTTAGAGATGCTTAGGTGGGGCATGGCTAAAAAATGGTTGGGATCCACTGGTCTAGAGTCTGCAGATCTACAATTTACACTCTGGCTACAACCCTATACGCATTTTCCTGGAAGTAAGCCATTACTTCTGAGTAGATATGCATAGGATTGTACTGCCAAGTCAGTTGCTCTTTATGCAAACTTAAAGGGACAGGGTGGTTAAACAGAGGGTGGAGCTGACTGCTAGAATCAAGTGCCTGCAGGCATAGGGTTAAGGGAAACAGCAACACATTTGTTGTTATTAAGATCAAGCAGCAGCTGGCGACAACTCACAGTGAGAGCAACAGCAACACATACCCTTAATCATGCTGCTGCTGTATAGGTATGTGCTCAGCATCGCATATTGTTGGGGGGGGACTCTTCCACAGATCAGAGTGGTGGGAATCCTTGGCACCCAGAGCAGTTTTGTCCCTTGTCTCTCCAGTCTCGTCTCTGCTGCTGCACGTACACATACCATAAAAGGTAAAGGTTTCCCCACGACCGAATGGTCTAGTTGTGACCGACTGTAGGGGGCGGTGCTCATTTCCGTTTCAAAGCCCGTAGAGAGGACAAGCTTCCGTGGTCATGTGGCCAGCGTGACTCTACGCTGTAGCACACAGAACGCCGTTACCTTCCCACCAAAGTGGTCCCTATTTATCTACTTGCATTTTAGGTGCTTTCGAACTGCTAGGATTGCAGGAGCTGGAACAAGCAACGGGAGCTCACTCCATCACACAGTCCTGAACTCCCAACCTTCTGGTCAGAAAGCCCAGCAACAGCAATTTAACCTGCTGCGCCACCACGTCCCTTGCACATACCATACCCTCTAGCAAATATAAGCCACTTTATCAAAAACCGCTCAAGGAGAACTACCTCACTGAAAATTACTTCCTCAAAAGAAAGCAAAAGTGGTGTTATTTTGTTAAATGAGGGCTTTTTATATGTTGATGCGAGTACCCATGTTCTGTCACAATTGGAATGGAAATTGGTTTTATTTCGTGTTCTATGTGGATCAAAAGCCGTTCCTACAAAACAGTGGGGAAAAAATCTACAAAAACATGGCACAGACATATCCTAAATGGCCAGGGAATATATGATGCTTTAGTAGGGACATGGTGGCCCTTGCGTGTTAAACCGCTATTGCTGAATTTGCTGACTGGAAGGTTGGCAGTTCAAGACCATATGATGGGAGTGGCTCCTGTTGCAGATAACAGCATTCTGTGCACCTTGACGGCCGTATGACCATGGAAACTTGTCCTCAGAACAAATGCCAGCTCTTCAGCTTAGAAACGGAGATGAGCACCACCCCCTCCAACTAGACCATTCTGTTGTGGGGAAACCTTTACATTTTTACATGATGCTTTAACATTGCTGAATGTTAAATAGGAGTGGAATTGATTGAAGAGGAGACCATATGTAGATCTATACGTTTCATATAGATCACTCTAAATTTCTGAAGTAACAGCAAAATGACCATTGGGGAAGGGCAGGGTTACAGTACATGCTCTGCATGTAGATGATCCCAGGTTGAAATCCTGGCACCTCCCAGTAAACCCGGGAAAGACCCCTTTCTGAAACCCTGGAAAGTCGGTTAATGTATAAAGTACTTAGCTGGAAGGACTAATGGCATGAATCAATATAAAGGCATTTTCCTATTTTTTTTTTAAATGGTGAGATGTTAATCTGCTTGTCCTACCATTTTCTACAGTTATTTTGGTTCAATTATTTAGAAACTGGTTACTATTTCTAAACTGTGGCCCTTCATTGTTCTTATAATTCTGTATCTGCAGGGGGTGCTGAAGTAGGTCCCATGCGGACACCGAGGGCCCACTGTACATTTATACACCTTTTTTTTTTACACAAGCAAGCTGACCAAAAACCCCATTTCCAATGGGTTTTTTTACAAGTATTGTTCCATGAGAGAGACTCATAGAAACTTCCAATTCTCCAGATGTCACAGTGTAGGCATCATCCTGGCTAGCCAGTTCTTGTGTTTCTAAAGGCAGTTGCAAATCAAGCCTCAGAATTCTTCTCAATATGTTATCCATTTCTTGCCAGCTGACTCCTTCACATTTTCACATTCCTCTACAGAGATTTTGCCAGCTTCTTCATTCAAGGTTGCTAATCCTGTTTAGTTTTTTTAGACAAGGCAACAGTCTAACCTTCAGATCACACCTCCTTGCAATCTCAAATTCTTTAACTGCTATGTTGCTACAACAACATTAAATATATTTTTAATTATCATTTTCCTCATTTCAAACAATGCAATTTGGAACCATTTATTTATGTTAAACATGTGGACCCTGCCTTCGTTGCCTTGATAACTCAAGACAGCACATTGCATTTTGCATGAGATATGATAGGACAGGGCAAGAAAGATAGGATGGGAATACAAATTCTGAAAATTCCTGTCAAAACAGAATGCATAACTGTAGAACATGCAATCTGAAAGTTGACTCCTTTTGAGGGAGAAGCCATCATTGGTCCTGGCACAATACTGAATTCTTGCCCTTCTAGAACCTTATGACACCCATGTGATGTGATATTGCCAAGCAGGTCCTACAAGTCTGGGGGTGGAAATTTAATGGGAAGGGATTGATTACCCTGATCACTCAATGCATGTCATTTACCAAGACTAAGAAAGTCCCAGGAACTTGAGATGCAACGAGTTTCTTTCCCGCCCCCCACATTAGGAAATTGAAAATTGTGAACAGGAATTTTAAATGTACCAGTTATTCAAGGATTGACACACAGAAAGATTAAGGACCAGCCAAAATGACAGTGCTTCAGGCTGGGAGCATTTCATTCATTGTTCCATTGTTAGGCATCATACACACACATTCACATGGGGCTTCCTCTCTCTCCATGGAATTCCCCACCATGCAGAAAGGCAGACATGCAAAAGTGAACACTTTTTAACCAACAGATTTTGGGTTTACTGTACCAGTAAAGCATGGCCCATTTGTAGGGGTGTTTGAAAATGATGAGTGTTATTGTTGTTGCAGATTTCATGATTTGGAAGGCAGAACGCAGTGTTAGGTGTTTTTATTTGAAGTTCTTACTTTTATTAATTTGAATGCTTTAAAAGTGTACTAGGTAGGCGACATAGTGTCAGCAGCTGCAGCCACAGTATTATTTCTAATTAGAAAACTAACCTATTTTAATTTCTAGAAAATATCTTAAATCCAGTAAACCAAAATGCAGTATTTTGTGTTTTTATGTAGATATTTTAACCTCCAAAAGGCAGCGCTTTGTGATTTATGCATTTTTAACAACGACGTGGTGGCGCAGCGAGCTAATTCGCTGTTGCTGGGCTTTCGACCGCAAGGTTGGGAGTTCAAGACTGCATGACAGAGTGAGCTCCCATCGCTTGTCCCAGCTCCTGCCAACCTAGCAGTTCGAAAGCACCTAAATGCAAGTAGATAAATAGGGACCACTTCGGTGGGAAGGGAACGGCGTTCCATGCACTACAGCGTAGAGTCTTGCCGGCCACATGACCACGGAAGCTTGTCCTTGGACAAAAATGCTGGCTCTACAGCCTTTGAAATGGAGATGAGCACCGCCCCCTGCAGTCGGTCACGACTAGAGCATTCGGTTGCGAGGAAACCTTTACCTTTAACAACAACAAAAACCCTAGGGGCGACCATACATCTCCATTGGTAAGTTGTAGAAACACTGCATTTTTACAGTGCTCCAGTGACAAGCTTTTACACCTGGGAAACAAGTATTTCTCCACGGTACTTCAACTATTTCATGGCATGAAACTAAACATATCATGCCTACCAGTACTCTTTTCAGATGCACAAGCAAATAACACACCCACTGTCTAACCTTCCTTCACTAACTAACCCAATTAGTAGTTATACAATTGCTCCACAACCGAAGAGATTGTTTCTTCATCTCTCTTGAAACAAAGAACTTATTTCTTTCTTTAAGAGCGCAATCCCGAGCACTCTTCGGGCTTGCACTGGCACATAAGTGTTGCAAATGTGCCTCCTTTCAAGACAGGCTTCACTGCAATGATTCCCAGACTTCAGCCTTTAAGTTTAAGGTGGCCAAGGGCTGGCGACAGAGAGATGGGGGAGGACGGCAGATAGGGACAAGGGAAGGCAGGCCGATGGGTGGACTGGTCCAGTGATGGGGTGGGACCAATCTGGGTGACCTAGGCCAAATACAAACACCCATCACCAGCCAGGTCAGCCTTACCCAGGCTGCTCGGATTTTCATCAGCAATTTCAGTTGTGCAAATTTGAGTAGCCCTACTGGGATGGCTGACATGCAACACAGGGTAGAGTGAAATAATTTTCCTTACTCCACGTTGTCCTGCAGTCATTCCCAACCTTGTGCTGGATACAGGGCAGACCAGCTGCCCTGCCTGTTTCAGCACAGGACAGGATTGGGCTGCCCAGGATTTATATTCCCCCTAAAATATAGAGGCACTTGAGGCAGCTTACAAACCATTAAAACAAAGCAGTAACAGGGTAACACTAAATAAAACAGCAACTCTCTAATAGGTGGTATACAAAATATTATCAACAGACTAAGCTAAGAGTGAAAGACAGTGGATGTGCATGTTGCTTGAAGTAGGAAGGGGAAATTATTCAGGAGTGTTGCAGCTATACTTTGCCACAGCCCTTAAGCAGTTATTCCACACTGAAACTAAGAATGCATTTTTTAAACTTTTGCCTCTATCTCTTTCCCCTCCCTCCACACTTTGCTGGTAAGCATCTTTGAGCAAGGAGTTTTCCTATTTCTTGTTCCTCCAACATGATCTGCACACTGATAGTATTATTAAGGGAGAGGAGGTGATTTATGCAGCTGCCAACAGAGCCAACAGAGAAGCGGGGGGACTAAGGTTGTAGAGCTAGCAAGGCCCACCACTGCAACAAGATGTTGGAAACCACCATTCCCATGGCACATGGAACATGCTACATGCCACTCTTTTGTCCCCCAGGTCGGGCCATTCTCCTCTTAACTGATAGTGTTAACTGCCATTGTTTCCACTGCTCCCCGATTTCTTAAAAGACAAGATCAGAGGGAAGTGTACAGGAGTGAAGTGATAGACGTAGAGATGGACAAACCATGGCTCACAAGCCACATAGCTCACAAGCCTCTTTGACATATAATGTGCAGCATTATGTGGAATGGGACCCGGCTACTGTTGCTCTTGGACGAGAAGAAGGTGGAGGAGGCGAGAAGTGAGGTGCAGCCACACAGGTAGGTGAGTGAGGCCTGCACACCAGAAGTGAGAATGGTGTGAGCAGACTGGAAGGAGGGAGAGGCAAAGCCAGGTGGCAGGATGAGGTGGCTGCGGCTGGCAGAGTGGCATTCAGGGAGCACGAGGTAGAACAGGAAGTAGGGGAAGAAAGTCTCATTAGCAAAAGTACTCCCTCTGGCACTGGACTTCCATAGCACAGCAGGCAAAGGCAGCTGCTGGGGAGGGCAAAGGAATCCACCAGACAAGCTAAAGACCACCAGGAGTAGGCAGGCAGAAACACCTCCCTCTCTTCACCCACCATGTTTCTGGAGTGCTGCCCTTTGGAGCTTCCCAGAGTTACTGGAGTGGGTTGTGACAGTTCCCATTTCTTTCAGGAGCAAATATGCCTGACCTTGGGGTACGGTATGGGGAGCTAAACTCAACTTAGGGAGGGACTTGCTGATTGTGGGGTGGTCCTCCCTTCTCACCTACACGCTTCCAGTCAATCTCCTTTCAGCTTCCTTTTATTCTTGAGGGGCCCTGGTATTCTGTTGACACAAAATGGTTGCTGGTTCCTAGACACAGAGTCAGTGCATGTTTTGAGAGAAGACAGGAGGCAGGGAAGTCTCATCTCTTAGGGCTCAGTCCTATGCAATTTATCTTAAGGTCCAATTCTACACAGCCAATGAGGTTGCGTACTACATCCTGTGGTGGGGAGACAGTCACAGAGGCCTCCTCAAGGTAATGGAATGTTGGTTCCCTTACCGTGAGACTGCATTGCAGCTGCATTGATGCTCAAAAATTGGAGAGGACTGGGCTCTTATTTTCCTTGATTCTAGCTGAGATTAAACCTGTTTCCCACACTGGGTTAGGCATAAATGCAATGTAGCTAAGTAGAGGGTGTATGAGAGAAGAAATAATGTTTTAGATACACCCACACCCCTCCCTTGGGTGAGCTATAAATAATTGTAGCAATGTCTGCTTGAGTCTGTAGCAATGTCTGCAATATTATAATAAAACTATTGTTTATACGCTACATATTTTCCTCCATGTTTTGACCAGATATATATAATAATAGGGTTTTCACCCCTTTTACTTTGTGCTTTTTGCAACTAATACAAATTAACAGTTTTAAAACTATATACATTCTATACATACATTTCTTAATATTTATATAAACTTATTCTAGCAAAGTGTGTCAACAACAATAAGAAGTGTGTGTCGTACAGTATTTGTTTGTGTCTTGCTGCTCGCAAACATCTGAAGTTTATCGTTTAAGAGGCTCTTATGTTGAACAAGTTTGGCCATCCCAGGGCTAGAGCATCTCCACTATTTCTCCACACTTCTTTACACTTTATGCAGTCTCAAAAGCCAAGAAGCAGCTGTGGTCGCTCAGCCATGTAAGAAGCAGAGATAGCCGGACAGACCGCGGGAGATTCATTCCCCCACCTCAGGCAATTGCCTCACCAAACTCCATTAGCAAACTCTCCATCTAAGAGTTGGAGTTTACATTTCCCCTCACCCCGTGTGAAATGTCGAAGCAGAACTCCATCGTTCTGAGGCCATGTGATGGAGACCACAGCTCGTGATGCAGGACCCCTAGTTCACCAAAGCCTCCCTCCTCCCAGAGCTACACACGGAGGACGGGTCTATGGACCTATCCGCCATGAGAGCCGAGCCTCTAGGCTCAGAGTCAGCGTGCCTTTCCGTAACAAACGGCGGAGGAGGGCTCTCGCCCTGAAGCCCCGCTCAGCGGTTTGCCAGAGGCATCAGGGAGGCTGGCCAGACCCGCCTTCCGTGAGATCCAGCCGAGACAGCCCCCGTGCTGGCGCACTCCGGAGCCGGCGTTGCAGGCTCACCTGCTTGTAGCGCGCGTATAAGTAGAGGAGCTGCTCCTTGCTGGCCGCCGTCACCAGCACCGGCACCCGCTGAGCGGCGCGCTCGAACTGCTCCGCCAGGATCAACGGCGACGAGGACCGGCTCTCCGAGTCAGAACCCGGGCCCGGAGACTCCCCAAGCCCCACCGCAGCGGCGGCCCCGTTTTCCTCCCCGGAACTGGGGTCACCTCCTCGATCCCCTTCGCCCACTCCCGTAGCCGGGAACAGGGACGCCATGATCCCGCCGTGGCCGTCACTCCCTCATCCTCCGCGCCGGGCGAGTCACAAAACACTGCCTCGCGCCCACGGCTTAGGCCACGCCCCGAAGCCCCACGTGAGCCTGCAGCTGGAGAAGCCTCCCAGCCCTGCGCGCGAGCTACGCACGGAGCGAGAGCGAGGGTAGAGTGCAGCAACCCCAGTCCCAGGGTCGAAAGTCAAGCAGGCACTTTGACGTGCCACTGGCTATGCAATTCTACCAGCGTAAACAGCGCGCTTGCCGCTTGGACTGCCCCCATACGCATAAACACAGAACACTGTTATAAGTCCCCAAAGTCTCTGTGGTTTAAACAAAAAGCTTAGATTGACTGGAGGCGGCATCCCTTAAGAATTAATAGGAGCGAATTGAAGCCAGGGGGCGGGCTTAGCGGCCATGTTTGTGTGCCCCAAACAATCTTTATTCCAAGCATTTCAGATTGCTTTGCTCGTACTGTTTAGGACTGAATGGTTTACTCCTGAAATAAAAACTTGCGAAAATAAAAACATGTGATCGTGTAGAAACATTATTGGGAACCTTATTATGATTTAATATGCACTTACAAGGTTAAATTCCGCACAATTATATTACTGAACATACCGGACGAAATGCTGTCTATTTTAATTCAGATTGCACTATTTTGACAGACTTTATTTAAATCTACACAACCAAAAATAAAGTGTGAACGGGAAGGAAAGAAAAAAGGGGGGGAGGGGGGAAATGAGATAAATATATAGGAAAATTACATTAAAATCTCTTCATAACACAAGTAGTTGTAAATATGAGAGTAGTTCTTTTTTACTTCTAGACTATTACGAGTATTTTTTTAAAACTTCTACACTCACACACACACACCCCCCATAAAACATTCTGTTAATGTTCAGAATTTCGAGAATATTACAGTAGAAAATGGAAGGGGGGAAAAAGGGTATGCACCCGTATGCAGAACACGCAGGCATGCTTAAAGAGGTTGAGATTAACTTTTACACACGTGCAGGGAGATTTTTATTCGTGAAATCGCGGCAATCCTCCTCCTTGGCGGCAATGATCTGAGTCAGCCATATTTGTATGTCCCCGGCTTCAAGAAAATGACGTCATGCCACCTCCAGTCAATCTAATCTTTTTGGGTTTAAAGGAAGAAGAAGAAGAAAGAACCGGAAGTAGAGTCAAAAACCAGCGAGTCGTCAGACAGGAAGTTCTGATGGACCAGCCGTTCTCTCTTCGCCCGGAAGTAGACAGGTTTGCGTGAACCTTCTGAGAAGAAAAGGTTCGTTTTTCGTCCTGCTCCCGGCGGAACTGGTGGAAGGCAAAACCTCGGAGCTAAAATCATGCTTATACTTGTTGCCATCTCGATTTAAAAAAGGCTTCACCTTGCTGAGAAAATGACAACAATCCGAAAATGTAAGGCTCGTGGGACGCAACCCTATGTACACTTCCCTGACAGTAAGACCCCTTGAGCACAATGGGACTTGCTTCTGAGTAGACATGCCTTCGGGTGATCCCACTGAATTTGGGCATGTCCGGATAGTTGCTTTCCAACAAAGGACAAACTAGAATTATGCTTGAATTTCTTTTGGAGGGCTTTACTTAATGACATGATGATCCCCTACCCCACCCCCGCAAAAGAAGCAACTAACGTATGAAACTGGGGACCCACTGCCAATCTCAGATACCTCAACTGATCTGCCCACGCTTGCCTTCACTGATTCCCCTAACTCTTGGCACTTCACAACTACCCTGTGGGGTAGCATAAGAACATAAGAAAAGCCCCACTGGATCAGGCCAAAGGCCCATCTAGTCCAGCTTCCTGTATCTCACAGTGGCCCACCAAGTGCCCCAGGCTGGCAAGAGACAACAAGATGCTTGCACCTTTTGCCACTCCCTTGCACCTGGCATTCTGAATTAGCCTACTATTAATGTAAGGAGTTTGCCCAACCCATCATGGCCTATAGCCCACAACGGACTTTTCCTCCAGAAATCTGACCAGTCCCCTTTTAAAGGCATCTAGGCCAGATGCCATCACCACCTCCTGTGGCAAGGAGTCCCATAGCTTAATTACCCGCTGGGTAAAAAAGTATTTCCTTTTATCTGTTTTAACTTCCCAACACTCAATTTCAGTGGATGCCCCCTGGTTCTGGTATTGTGAGAGAGGGAAAAGAACATCCCTCTTTTGACTCTGTCCTTCCTGTGCATAATAGCAGCCTGTGCAGGGCTGGCCTTAGGAGCTACTGGGCAAGACAGCAAGAAGAGGCTGTGCAGGATTTTACCAAGAACTCAGTTTTGATAAGGCAGTATCAATATTGCAGTTGCGGACCCAGCCAATGGGCCACCTAGGGATAGAGGAGGAAACAGTCTGTCCCCTCCACTGTTTCCTCACCCACATGCGCTGCTCCAGCCCTCATGCCAGGCTCCATTTTGGACCCATATGATGACAGGGGTGGACAGGAGACCCAAAACCGCTCACCTCTCAGCAAGGCGCCCTCCTCTCACTCCAGGAGCACCGTGCCTAGGGCTTTTGCACCGGTGGACATGACTACAATCTTGGATTGGATCTTGCACAGGCTCTGAAAGGTTGCCTCAACCCTCCAAATGAGGCTTGTGGAGTCAGCATTTTGCAGTGTGGGAACAGAAGGTGAGGCAGCAACTGGTTCTTTGAAAAGCGCAGCCACTGCTGCCAAACCTGTGAGTGTGCAAATACAGGTGTGTCCAGTATCCACTAATTCAGTATCCACGGTTTCAGTTATCCATGGATACTATGGATCCCGGGACGCCTGTTAAAAAGATAGGGGATCATTAAACAAACCTCTTTTACCTTATTGCAGCAAAACCACTGATGTTCCCCTATCTTTAAATAGGTGCCCCCAGAATCCTCAGTTTCAGGTATCCAAGGGGGGAGGGGTCCGGAACGGAACTCCAGCAGGTACTGGAGCATGCCTGTACTCTGGAGTGTGTGGGTTCTGAGTGTTTGCACCTTCACGGGTACAGCAGTGGTGATGACGGTGTTTTTCAAAGAACCCTGATGGGTATCACTCAGTGATGTCATTCAGGGGGAACGGACCAAAACGGGCGTTCCGGATCCTAACGGGCTCCGTGGCTGGTTCCGGGTTCCCGACAAGTGCCAATCAAAAGTGAGTTCCTGTTCCTAAATCATTTGAATGACACCACTGGTATCACTGCTCTCACCTTCTGCTCTCACATCACATGCTACTGTTCCACCTTCCTGGTGGCACTCTGGCAGCAGACACTGAGCCTAGCAGCCCAATTTTGTATATTCTAATTCTCTGAATAAGGAGCAATTAATCACCTTTGTTTACTTACAAAGTAGTACAGACATGCCCAGTATCCACTGATTTAGTATCCATGGTTTCAATTATCCACAGATACCATGGATACTGGGACGCCTATTAAAAAGATAGGGGAACATTAAAGAAATCTCTTTTTTTAATCTTGTTACAGCAAAAGCACTGATGTTCCCCTGTCTTTAAAAAAGGCGTCCCCAGTATCCATGGTTTCAGGGATCCACAGGGGCAGTGGGGTCTGGAACGGAACCCCAGCCTATAGTTAAATTCCCAGATTGTATGCCAGGAGCATACTAGTTAAGGTTACCAAATACAAATGGAGACAGATTGCAATTGTAGAAAAGAGGGAATGTTGACAGGTCCAGCTCAACATGGAAGGGTTTAAAAAGCTCCCTCTTCTATACAGTGGTTGAAAGTATAGGCACTCTAGGTTACCAGATAGAAACGGAGACAAATACTAGTGGGCTGCAATAAATAAATATCATTAAATGCACCTAATAAATCTGACTTAAAAACCCTTGACTTCCAAAGGGCGGACTTCCCACAAATGAGGAGGCTAGTTAAGAAAAAGTTGAAAGGGAAAGTTTAAAAAGTCCAATCACTTGATAATGCATGGAAGCTGTTTAAAATAAAAGCAGTAGAGGCCCAGCAGAAGTGTATGCCACAAAGAAAGAAGGGCTCGACTAAGTGTAAGAGGGTGCCACCAGCATGGCTAGCGAGCAAAGTTAGAGAAGCTGTAAAAGCAAGGAAGCTTCCTTCCGTAAAAGGAAGTCTTGCCCAAATGAGAATTAAAAAAAGGATCACAAACTCTGCCAAAAGAAATGTAAGAAGCCAATATGGGAGGCCAAGAAAAAGTTAGAGGAACGCATGGCCAACAACATAAAGAGGAATAATAATAAAAGCTTCTTCAAATATGTTAGGAGTAGGAAACCTGCCAGAGAGGCTGGATGGTGAGGGAGGGAAAGGGGAGGTAAAAGGTGACTTTTTATAAGATAAAAAGAGTGCAATCCTAACCAATTTTCTAGCACTGGGGTAAGGGAAATGCAGGGAATATTTGTTCCCTTACCTTGAGGAGGTCTCTGTGACTACTGCCTCACTGCAAGATGCAGTACACGCACCATTGGCATGGCTATGTCAGTGCTGGAACGTTGGTTAGGACTGCGACCTTAGAGATTGCAAAGAAATCAAATGAGTTATTTGCATCTGTCTTCACAACAGAAGACCTTGGGCAGATACCGCTGCCTTAACGGTCCCCCTTGATTAGGGAATTAAGGGCACAATCCTAACTTGGAGTTAGGCTGGCACAGTTAGGTCAGCAAAATTTGGCTGGCACAAGGGACATTGTAAAGTATGTATGGACCACTTTTGGAGAGGTCAGCACACAGACATGTGCCATCCGCCCTGACTGAGAGTAGAGTAGTCCAAACGTGCATTACAGTGGCCCTTATACCAGCCAAACTTTGCTGGCCTAACTGTGCCAGTTAAGATTGCCTCCTAAGCAGTGGTGTCATCTGTTAATGAACAGAGGGAACGCTGGGTGGGACTAACGTGTGATTGGCAGCCCGTCCGTTGAGTTCCGCCGCCTGCCCGCCCGCCGTGCGGGGTGCCTCCGGTTGGCGCGCCCCACTGCTGCTCGTCCAGGCACCCGGCGCGCACCTCACCGTCCCCCGCGGCAAGCAGGCACCCCCTCCGAGGCCAGGGCAGCACAGGCAGGCAGCGGAACGCAACAGATGGGAAGCCAATCAGAGCATAAGTCCCGCCCAGCGTTCCCTCTGTTCATTAACAGATTACACCACTGGTCCTAAGTCAGCTAGAAGTTGAAGCTGTGTTAGATTGATAAATTAAAGATCAATATGTCACCAGGCCCAGACGGCATCCATCCAAGGGTTATTAAAGAACTGAAGAATGAAGTTGCTGATCTCTTAACTGCAATATGCAACTTGTCCGTTCAAACTGCCATGGTGCTAGAGGATTGGAAGATAGCAAATGTCACACCAATCTTTAAAAAAAGGTAGGGGGGCCCTGGGAAACTACAGACAGTCAGCCTAAGGTCCATTCCAGGTAAGATGGTGGAAAGTCTCAGCAAAGATAAAATCCTGAAACACATGAAAAACCAAACCTTGCTGGGGGAGAATCAGCTTGGCTTCTGTAAGGGTAAGTCTTGCCTCACAAATCTTTCAGAAAGGTTAAGAAAGGCATGTAGATGTGGATGAACCAGTGGATATTATATATCTGGATTTTCAGAAAGCATTTGACATTGTCCCCCACCAAAAGCTGCTGAGAAAACTTCAGAGTCAGGGAATGAGAGAGCAGGTCCTCGTATGGATTGATAATTACTGAGAACCAGGAAACAGAGAGTGGGGATTAATGGGTTTACGTTTTTTTGCTGCTGCTGCATCATGGCCAATCAGGAAGACAGCATTCAGAAGAGCAGCAGCAGCAGTTCTGGAGTGGGTGGGTGGAGGGTGGGTTGATTCAGGATGTGGAGGCTGGGGGGTGGAGGGGAGAAGCAAGCCTTGTTTTTTTTGTTTTTTGGGGGGCTGCACAAGACTCATTTCTCGTAATGACTTACAACTCAAGTAAAATTACATGTTTATAAATCACGATGGGCATGCGTTATGACTCATGAGCCAAGTCTGACTCACAACTGACTCACAACTCGGGCTCAGTGACTGTAAGCTGCGTGTCCAAACAACAAAGAGAGAATAGAAAGGGAATGAACACTAGGTGCTACTGCCCTAAATCAGCATGCAGTCATTGGCATCCCTTTTCAGAACCCAGACAATTCCATTGAACATACTGGGACTTCTTTCTGAGTAACCATGTATAGGATTACAGAATGCTGTTCTCTTTGGTACTATTGCACTACCCTGCTAAATGCTCAGCCTTCTGCCAGTACCCTCCAAAAGGCACCAGAGGATCTGCTCGGTTACTGTGATGGACTAAAGACACACCAGTATCTTTATTAGTATGTTACAACCAACAGTACTGCACAATCTTCAAGATTAATCTTTATTGCGACATGAGCTTTCACAGGCAGCAGTGGACTGGGGTCGGGGTCAGCATGTCTGCCCAGGTCAGCTAACAGATAAATCAAATTAACAAGACAAGAATGAAAGGAAACAAGGAAAAATGCAGCCTGATTCCTGGAATACAAATGCAGTACACATCCCAAACATGTGCTAAACATTAAACACAAAATACCAAATAAGAACTCGAGCACTAAACATTAACACATAACACAGCCAACTGGGAGACAATTCTTATGATAGAATCACCCATCACTTCTTATTTGGGTGCTCAAAACACTGCTATATTTGTGAATGAGATCCAGGTCTGCAGCCTTCACATTAGGTGTGGTCTGAAATGCTTCTGTGCTAGAAACAACAGAAACCCTAAGGTCAGCCAAAGTGTCCAGGACATTGAAATGCTTCCCCACTAGACTCGGAACAATCCTATTTTGATATTTAATTTTTGTCAATCCATTCTTTTCTACAAGGGGTGTCCTGCAGTGATATGCAGTCAGGAGAGACAGAGCCTCACTAGACCCACAAGTTTAAAACAACAGCAACAAAACCTAAGGACTCAACAACTAAAAAGAAAAGGTTTCCTTTCTGCACCTGTCCTTTCTGGTCCAGCACAGTCAGCGGCTGAAGCAGTGCACACACACACACCCATTACAATACACAGGATTTGCTACAATCATGGCTAGCTCCCAAGGGAAAAAAATACAGGGAGGGCACCTGAGTCAGCAGTCTCTGGAGTGGAAGCAGGAAGATTTGCCTCAGCAGGTTAGACTGTAATCATGGCTGGCTTCCAAAAACAACAACAACAAAAGAGTGACTGGTTTCCAATAAAAAAGAAGCAGGACAGCTGCATTAGCAAGCTCTGGGGAGGCAGCCAGAAGAGTTGCCTCTGTTCGATTTGATAAAAGCCAAGAGAAAAGCAGGACCTGGATCTCAATAAAGCCCTAGAGCAGGCAATTTTCCGGTTGCATTAGCATGTTGCTGAGCTCTCTCCAGCTCTGAGTGAAGGAAGAAGAGGTGAGGGTTTATTTATTTATTTATTTCTGGTGGTGGGGAGAGAGTTTGTTTTTTTTCCAAGGAAGGTACCGAGAGAGAGTGAGCTTAAGGAGGAAAGGGGAGTGTATATTCTTGTGGCTGTGTCGCCCTAGGCATATCACCGATGGTGCCCTCCTTGATCAATGTAAGGAGGGCATTGTTGGCGAGTAAAAAGTTGGACTTGCTTTGAAGAGTCTTGTTGCTCATCCTTGTAGGATAATACCTCGCTAGTTGAAAAACAGAGCTAAAACAGACCCGTGATCTGGAGCTGAGGGGAATTCACCTAATCCAGGGAATCAGGTGAATTCCCTTGACAGCCCACAGCATTACCTACTCTAAATTGTCGCATTCCTTTAATCTGGGCACCTTGTTACTAAGAGAGACCATCTCCTAAATGACAGTCTATCTATATATATAAAGAAGAGCGTATGT